>CABEEJ010002435.1:33583-112048 GCA_901482245.1 Timema douglasi
GAAAGCTGCTTTACAGAAATTTCTCCAGCATTTATGGTATTTGACTGATGAAATAGCAGTATTAGCACTTTTTGATGATGATGTAGACGAAGAAACAAAATTAAAAATGGTGGCAAATTTACATAGAGAAAATTTCTCGACCCATGAGAAAAGATACATTCCATCGAAGGAAGAACTTTGTGGTTCATTGTATGGTGAGTTTGATACATTGATTTTGTAATTGATTATTTAGTTATTTATTTATATCACGCAATTGTTACCTGTTATTTTTGCAGAAAAAAGCATCGATGATTTCATATCAGTCAAAAGCCATTCATTGTTTTCTAGACTCAAAATTGATGATAGTTTTCTCAACGAGATTCCCTCTTCATGGGAGAGTAACGCTTCTTTTCTAGACGCAAAAAAGACGATATCAATACCTAGAGCAGTAAACGATACAGCTGAAAGAGCGGTAAAACTAATGCAGGACTTTCATGGATTAATAACGGTTGAGGAGGAACAAAAACAATTTTTGTTTCGTTGCGTACAAGAACACACGAAGATCTACCCTGACTGTAAAAGGCAAACATTGAAATGAAAATATGTTCAGTAATGTTTCTTTTACTGTAATATGTTAATAAATATCTGCTTTGATTAAAATGGTGTCTTATGTACCAAAGAAACATACATTTTACAATCTTTCCATAGTATTCCCCGTACAAGATCTCACGTTCAAGTTTGAAGTAAAGTCGGCACGGGTTACCGTTATCTTATTGCATTAATACATTTTATTTAAGTTACTGAAGTGAAATAGAAAAAAAATAGAGGGTATGCGTATTCGACTTCGCAAAAAATTTTTTTTACCTTGTATCTTGGGACACCCTAATATACATACTTGACATAATTTCCAGACAAGTGTAAAACAAGATATTGGTTGATTGAGAAGGCCTAGATGTTACTGTGGATGAAGAATTTGAACCATTCAGGGGTCGATTAGGATTTATTTGGGGTGTGCGAAGTCCCCCTTTTCAATTCAAAATGAACTCGAATCAAATACATGAAATATTCTCGAAGCCAAATCAAAGTTTGAATATTTTTTGTTGTTTTATGCTTGAAAAAATATATTGTGGTTATTTAAATTACTTTATGCACTAAGATTACTTGGAAAATGTTTTATTCTACAGTTGTTTGTAATATTTTGTTTCAATCTGATACATCAAGATATTATCAAAACAGGCAATCCATTTACATACCTCCGATTTTCTCCATAAGGATATTAATATGTAATGTAGAAAACAGCTCAGAATGCCTGTATATGAACATAAATTGAGTATTTTAGCTGTCAATGTTTTATTGGTGAGCTGACATTTTTTTCGAAGCAAAGTTGAAGCTAATGTTTGTTTCAAAGCCACGAAGTTTCGAAGCTTCGCACATCCCTAAGATTTATATAGTACATACAAACAAACCTTTAAAATACAGAGTGAAAATGTTTACTCTCAGTGACATTAAAACATTTTATAGGCCTACCAGTAAACTAGAAGTATACCGTGGAAAGCCGCCAGATGGTCTGTCAGTTTCAAACACACCACCTGATATTGCTCACAGGAATGTGAATCAATGGTTTAAACTGCAATATCCCAATAGACAATTGGTATACTAGTGTCCCTTTGGTTAGAGAATTCCTTGATCAAAACATTACATGCAATGGAACATTTTTTTTTTAAGAAGGAACTACCTTACTGAGTTTCTTTACCATCAAAGCAGAGAGGTTTGTTCATCAATGTTTTGCTTCCAAAATGATATTACTCCAGTTTATCATGTGTCAAAGAAATGTAAATATGTTATCCAACTGTCAACAATGCATAGAACTGGTTTAGTAGAGGAAATATCAAAGAAGCCAGACATTATTTATATTCCATTCACGATAGGTTTTTACCTGGATGACAGTTCGAAAATCATATGTTTAGGTTTTGGGTTGCCAACACTTGTAAAAGATCACAGTTTTGTTATAAATGTAAAGATCTTTAATTACCTGTTATATATTACATTTAAAATAACGTAAACCTAAGTTTTCTCATACTATTTCATTTTTTTAAATAATTTCTTTTTGTCCAACTCGAAACAATATTTTAAACATAATTAAAAGTACTTATTTTTCGTTTTGGAAGGTTATTGATTATGTTTTAATATAGCGCACACAACAATACCTTTTAATACAGGCATCGTATTTACTAGGAAAAGAGAAAATTCTTGTCTTTTTTTTTAAATACAATAAATGATTTTATGATTATTTTATCGTATTTTGAAATATTTAACCGAATAAAATATTTTCATCAACTGCATGTCTGCATCATTGTAAAAAACTTGTTTACCGTTATGTTCAATCATATGGTTTAGATTCGTCAGTGGCCATTTTGAAGCTATGTTCGTTAGAAGTTTTTGTGAAAGTGGTGTGAATATTTTTTTAAGTGGAATAAAACTATAAATAAACTTTGTGTCCGACCTCAAATAAATATGTAAATAATATTGGCCTAAATTACTGTGGTTAACTATCACATTAATTAATATATTACCATCCGTTTTCATTACAGTCATCCAAAGTGATAGATGTCAGCTGTTGGCGTAGTGATATATTAGGGATTATTTCTGGTAACATTTCGAGCTGTCATTCTGGTAAACTTAGCTCGTGAATGACTTATAGATTATGATGCGACCAAAGGAGTAGATACGGTAGACCAGATGTTTTCACACTCGATATCTAAAACTATGACCCTTGGTGATTCATTTTGTATGGATGATCGATGAATATAGATGATATAAACACACAAATAACATTTTAGTTAAATGAAGCCAATCTGAAAGACCGAAAGAAAGTTTTTGTCAAAAATCTAGCTCTTCAGTTAATGAATGAGTACTTGACTCTTCGATCATAGGTGCCCATACTTCCAGTGGATATAAAGATCTTTCTAAGAAAGTACCGACCACGACCACAGAATGAAGTGGAGCATGTTGAGCAGAAACACAACAAGAGTGGAAAATGCCAAATGTGGCAGAAGAACATCAACACTACCATTGTTTGTGACCAGTGCAATTAAGTTTTTGTTCAAGAAACATGTGAAATTAACCTACTTCTGTGAAGTATGGGTGAAGTTAACAACATAGATGAAAATTAATTATTTAAGGCCTAAATGATCTTTTTCATTAGGTTTTTTCCCCATTCATATGTATTTAAAATTAAGAAACTTTTTGATATATCAACTTTTGAATCTTAGTTGGAAAATTATAACTTAAATTCCTAATAATATTGATATTTTTCCTGAATCTGAAATGTATGTTAAAGAAACTTTAGAAAAAATTAACATACATGCATTCTTCCAACCAAAAACCAATGGTGTAAGAATTAAGTCACAAGACTGCAGAGTCAGTATTCATATTCGTAATCACATGACTGTGCCAGCCAATAAGTTGGAAACATCCAAATATACCTTATGAAATAAAATTTTCTAGCACCAAGTGCAAGCAGATGACATCACAGCTGAACAATTATTAGTTCACAAGTATTATTATTATTATTAGCACCGTGTCTTACTAACCATTCGGGTTGTACGCACTTACGCTAATGTGTAATGGTAGGGTGATTGTGAGATGAAATGGAGGACCTATAGCTTAACGTGGAATCCGAACCACGGTGGAGACCTGGCATTCCCCACATTCACAAGTTGTGATTAATACACTTCTTGTAGTTCACAAGTAACTACACAACATATTTTAATAAAATGTCCAGGATAGGCTACATTTTAAAGGTAGGTTAAGTGCAGTCAAATAATAGAGAATTTAAAACACGAGCTTAGCTAGTTGGTATAACTTCTATGATAATGCCATTGGTGCTTTCATTTCTTTGCGGTGATAGGTAGTCCTTAGCAGTCCATAATGACTAGTCCTTAGAAAGTTAAAGTTGAGTCCACTTCTATGGAGTGAAAAGGACTAAGGAATTAAGGATAAGTACTCTGTATACAGGGCATTTAAGAGTATGGAGTCAATCTCTTACGGAGTACTACACACCTTACATATAAGGAATCTATAGATAAGGGTTTAAATGATTATGGTGTGCCCACCGTAGGGTTAAAATCGAAGTTGGAAAATTCAGAAATTGTTAATAACCTAGTGATTTAAGTTTTAGGTGATATTTGTTTTAATATTTACTTTTTGAAAAATTATGAGTTATAAAAGGCTGTGTTGAGGCAGTGAAAAATCTTGAAAGGTGGTTTTATTTGATTAGTTTAGATCCTGTATGATAGTTAACTGAGCTACCGGTGCTTGAAATTAAATAAAACTTGCAAAAACACAATAAATCATTAATTCAATGGGAGGAAAGGCATTTTAGAGTCAAGAATTGCACACAATTTGTATCTAGATGACATAAAAAGAATGGAACAGGCATTAGTAGGCTTACATAAATTAGGTACATTTTAGGTTTAGTTGAAAAGTGCCTTATTGTTTTAAGAACATTCACAACTTTGATAGAACATTACAATTTTACCTACTGCCTGTTCTTTCACCAAAAAAAAACACCCTTTAAGTTGATTCCGCGAAATGAAAGTAAAACGTCATAAATGAGACACAATGGACACAAAGCCAAAGAGACAAAGAGTACAAACCACAATATTCTCTAACACAGATAGAGTTAACAATAAAGATTTGTTAAAATAGTTGTAAGGTGTTTTCCATATAGGTGCTGCATTCTAGACAAATCTGACAACACGATGTCTGTTTAATATAGTGGTCCCGATGGCTCAGTAGGCATTTTATTTGTGTTGCATTATTATTACTATTACTCTTTTTTTCATTTATTTATTTTGTACTATTAGTTTGTTTTCCGAATCCATTTCAATTGAACAATTTTAATTTGTTCTAACCAAATGTTATTAAATAAATTAATGACATGAAAGAAACATTTTTTTTTTCATGTTCACTGTTAATAACAAGATCAACTTTATTATTTACAGTTGGTTGAAAAATAAGTTTTTATAAGAATCTGTTCAAGTGATACTGGTTCCAGTATCTAATATTTTTCTTAGCTATTTCTTTAAACTCTAAAATCAACCCAACCAATTTAAGTGGATACTTTAAGGAAATATAAATAAAAACTAAAAGTTTGGAATAGGCTATCTTTATTTAGATTACTAGATGAAACTACAAGACATTTTTTCACAATGTACACAATAATATTTAGCAAATACAATGCTACACTAAATGTAAAAAAAAAAAAATTACATTTGCTTTCTAATATTAGCTACCTTAATAATACATGATAAGTAGAATATTAACATGATGAAAAAACTTTTATGTTCAGTTTATCAAACAAGATTCTTTTGTTTAATTTTGCTAAAGTAATGGATATGTGAACAAATACTCATGCTTAATTCTTGGCGATTCTTGATCAAGTAAACATTGATAAACTCAAATTACTGTCCTATAATGAACCACCTTTGACACAAACTTTCACACCATACAGGGATAATGTTGACTAACAAATATTTAATCATAAATCCATCGGATGTTATTCTAATTTTCAAGTGTGGAATACAAAGTTTAAACATGTTTAGTGTCTATTTTTTTTATTGTGTTATATTTTTACTCAGACATTTTGGATTATGCTTCTTTCTATCACTTTGGCATAAGTGTCTTGAGTGTAATAAAATACTATTTTGACGACGAAGTTAAAATATGAGTAACAAACATGATTGTGATGCTGATATTAATTGAATAAAAAATAAAAAACAACAAGTTTAAAAGTCTTGTAAGATGATTCAAATAAAGTTAGGGATTTGTCTAAGAAAACGCAACAATCTGCTATAATGATGAGAAATATTGTGGGCCAAATGGAAGAACAACATGTAGAACAGGCATGTCAAACTTGCGGCCCGCAGGGCGAATGTGGCTCTATCCTTGATTTAGTATGTCCCGCGGACCTTTTGTTGAACCATTATTCCATCATCTTATAAATGTTGTAGTTACATCATTCGAGATAATTACATTTGGAAATTGGGTATTATTTGGGAAAGTCTAGTCAGTGAGTTTAGTGTACTTAATGTTTACCCTTTACATGATTATCAAAAGTTAATTTAAATCAGAATATTGGCAACTTTTGGCAGCACTTATATTAAAAGTGTGTGAATAGCTCATGAAGAGAAACAAAACACCTGAGAAATCATAGCTTATGGACATGCATTTGTTATTGATTATGAAAGTGACTTCAAAACAAAATTTAAACCCCAGCATTCACTCCCATACTAGATAAAAGAGTTTCAATTTTTCTGAAAAAACAATTAAAGTCGGTTTTAAATTCTACAGTATCTTTGTTCCCTTTCTATAGTAATAATAATTTTAAAATTAATTTTTTAAACTTCGTGACAATGTTGAATTTTCTGCGATGTGGGGCCATCTGAATTTTCATTTTTCAATGCGGCCCTTATGATCCAAGGAGTTTGACACATCTGGTGTAGAACATCTTTTGTTGTGACATCGTAATAAATTTGTCTTGTATAAATCTAAATAACATTTCATTTTTAATCTTAGTTATTTTTATTATGAAAGACAAATTTGCCTAGGTTTCTCTCTGTGAGATCATTTGCAGACCTATGTTTCCTAAGCTCAATCTAGTTTTACTTTTATAAATAATGGTAAAATCTAAAATTTTACCCTGCCTGACAGACGTATGCTAAATTATAAAGCTAAAATATAATTCATAATTCAAATAACAGTTCAGTAAGTTGATGTATTAATATAAGAAATCTTAAATCCATTCTCTGTGGATAGTTATTGAAATAATATTAAATTTATTAAAATTTCTTGAGATACTATAATCAATAGATGTCCTTTATGAGGTTACTAATTAAAATAAATGAATAAAAAACATAGGACATTGCATTCGTGTCGAAGGAATGATTCTGGCAAAAAGATTCTTTCCAGAGTCATTGTTTAAAAAAAATGTTAGCTTGAGGGGNGGGGGAATATATAATTATTACTTTAGAAGAAAATAACATGAAGTTTTGAAATTGTAGTGGAAAAGGTTCATAAGAATATAGCTTCTGCGTAGTGAGGTTGAAGCTCTGTAGAGATTAAAACTAAAAAAAACAAAAAAAACGTTGATATTACCTCAAAAGATGTTCTGGGAGGTCATCATCGAAACTGTGAGTTGGTTTAAAACTCACTTAAAGTCCAAGAATCGTCATTGCAGATTGCAGAGGTCTACCAGTTGTATAGAGTTGTCGTCGCGTCTATAGTATTCAATTTGAAGAACACTTGAAAAGATTATTTTAAGAAATAACTGAAAGAATTTCAGATTTTTGTTGCACTGAAAATAATGTGTGTCATTTTCTCTTTATCTTCAAGACGCCAGTCCTGCTTCTTTTTCCCGATTCCTGCCTCTCGGTAATTCTCGTAGAGGCCCCAAAAATATCGCAGATTTAAGTTCTAAATTAGAAATATATGTCTATAAATATGTGACATTAAGGTATAAACAAGGACTATCTGGGGGAAAGAAATAATTAAGGAGCTTGATAAAATTTGAATCTTTAACTAAATGGATGCATAATTTGATATCTGACAGACATATGCTCATTGTTTGTAGATAAACTCAAATACTTTTTTTCCCCCCCTCGCAAGCCTTTCAAAATTAAAATATTCGTGATTGGATGACGTATCTGTGTCGTCCCATTCCCCCGCCTTCCCCCTCTGCTATAGTCAATTTCTTTCTTCCTCGTGTAGCGTGGCCATTATGATTCTCGCATAATCCCGTAGAAAACGTTAAAAATAAAATTACACCTGTTGATCAGTATTGTTTTAAAATGTGGACGGAATATTTGGACAAAAACTCGGTAAATAAATATATTTCTTGTTCTGATAAAAGTATTGTTATTATTATCTGGTGTTTCCTTTGACGCAATGCAATGTCGGTTGAAAACAATAAGTTTAAAAAGGTATATAAAAATAATTAATTAAATGTAGTATGACATCTGGCCGTATGGCGTGATAGTCGCATCAAAATAAATAAACACCACTTAAGAATAAATTAAAACTAAATAAAAATATAAACCGACAGAATTACAATTCTTATGGTATATTGCTTTCAGATTCCATATTATATTGAAAGTTTGATAACTATATTGAAATAAAGTAGTTGAGAACTTTATTACATTTGTTCTAATAGCCAATTTTATGAAGAAGCCTTACATTCAAAGACAATAGGTTATAGGCTAACAGGATGTATGTATATTAACTTACATTAGTTGTCATCAAATGGCTGACCATGGTCCACATCCGGACCGTGCACACATTTAAACGGATCTCAACAAGATAGCGATAGCCAGAATAAATTATGTTATTTCGATGGTCAGGTGTTAGAAAAGGGAGGGCAGTCTTATCCCACCCATTTACAAACAATGGCGTGCTATGGGGACTGCTCAACATCGGATTTTGTTAGTAATAATCAAAATTATTCAAATAAAATCATGTTTTTTAATTAGTGTAGGCCTGTAGGTAAGTAGGGTTTGACCTTGAGTCGCTGTTAAAGTTTTCTGGACCACAGAATCTTGGCATATTTTTTAAAAAAGAAACCTCCATCAAGAATAATCGGGGACCCTTAGACTAGGTAAAAATATTTAAGGAAATAAGTCATGATTCTTGAACTTAGTTATGATCTTCATACACTTTATTAACACATTTATTTCATTTAAATAACCATGCATTGATTTAAAAATAGGTAAACGATGTCAAAATGCCACATTGCCTTGTGTGTAAAAGAGAAATAGATAGCCGAAGATTTGTTTCTCTCTTACACAATGGCATGAGAGCTCGATAATTCACAGGCCTGCAAAATTAGGGTTATTGAAAATTGTCTACAATATAATGAGTGATTCTTATGCTTAGTGGTGTACTGATTTCAAATATAACCTCAATTTTTCTCTACCAAGTAAGGATTTTTCACAAAGTGGATATGTAAATATGAGAAAAGCACTTTTTTTTTATGTATTCTGGTTAAAACTTATTTATCTTTGAAAAATTAAATAATGGTTTTATTTAGAAAATTATTGATGGAAAACCATTCTCAACATTTATTGGGATTCACAAGTTCTTATACTGCCTTTTTATTTTGCCCTCAAAGCTCCTTTTCTAACTTATTCTCTTGTATGCATCTTTCGGCTCTTCTCTGTGGAGCATCCAACAGTAGTCCACCATCATTTTTATGTTCCATCTACCCTAGTATCTGAATTCCATCTCCTTAATGTCTTGATTGAATCTTTCCCTTTGCTTTTCACTAACAGTACCAAGATTTTTGGGAAATTAGTCCAAATGGGAATTCAGGAAGTACACTTTCAAGCTCAACGAACAATCCAACTCCATGAATTTCATGAGTAGAGTTTCCACACTACACTTAAAGTTAGGGTCTTTATTATTTCCAAGAAATTTTGTTACAACTTCTTTGAAAACTTTCCAAGCCTATTTTTCCAAAATATCCATTTTTGTTTCAAAGACTACGTCTTTCAGAAGTTTCCGAATATCTGGACCAACAAAACACCTTTTAATTTCGCTTCCAACAATCCTGAAAATTTGCTATTCAAGTATTTAAAACACTTTTTTTTTTTTTACAGACACTTTACAAATTGCTTCATAAAACCAAGCTTAGTATGAAGTGGAGGCAGGAAGACTTTTCTTGGATCATCCAAAGACTTCCGTACTACAATTTTGCTTCCAGGTTCTAAAGCACCCCTACGTGGTCACTCCCTTTTGAGCAAGTGTTGCCTCTTATTCCGGCTATCCCATTCACATAAGAAACGGGGGTGTCTGGTTTATCCTCTCTGATATCCAAGAAGCATGAAAAGTACTTTAAAATTGCCGCATATTGTCCATCCATGCTTCTTATATTTCACTCCGGTGAGAATTAGGGCTATATACTCGTAGCATTCTTTCAGGTATACAGAATATCCTTCTGGTACTGAAATATACCACTATGGAGAATCACTTCTTTGAGGGTTCTTTTTGACGAGTCAATAAAGAGCTTCCACTCGTTCACATCATACTGTATGTAAAACTCACCACCAATCCAGGAAATCTGCTACAGTAAACCAGGTCACCATATTGAGAGACGCATGGAATAAAATAGATTCCTCTGTTTCTGAACCATGAGAAAGAAGTACCAGGAGCCACTACCCAACGAGATAGCCACCCCTCCCCTCCCTTTGAACCCTTTTTGTTATAATACACCTTGATCAATTTAACGATAAAAATAAAATGGTATAAAAAAATATAACAAAAAAATATTATTAGAAGTTTAATGCAGTCAATTAGTGGATATTGAAATCGAAAATTTGAGTTTGTTTAAAAATTGTAAGTGTTGGAATTTTTCAACTATTTTTAATGAAATCAGTGCCCAAAAATCTATAAGAATCAGTTCTTAGTTTTCAAACAATTTTTCTATTGCAGACCTGTGTAATGATGACACACAGATGTTCATCCATTATATTATAAAGATCAATTCCTACCACTAAACTCTGTTCAATTATCTGCATATAGAAGACATTTTCTTTATAAACTTTATACATTAATTAAATTATGTTGATACATTGATCATTCTATGTTGGATTTTAAAATACTAGTCAACATTAAATTTGAATTTAAAAAGGTTGATTGAATCAAACATGATGATCCTATAAAAACATCGCTAAAGCTGAGCTCAAAATTGAGAAGTAATACTTATGAATTAATGTATGTAGTCTACATGTCAAAGACTAGATTTGCTTAGAATTTAATTATTTGGCGTTGGAATATACTGTACTGATCGCCTCATTGAAAGGTAACCAATAACACTTATTAAGTTTAATGAAAAATTTATATCTATTGCCAAGACTGAAAGAGAGCATAAGTAGATAATTACTCAATACAAAAGGAGGTTAAGATAGTTATCCAAAACACGTGGTTTCCCACATGATTTTAAAATCATAAACCAGTTACAAAAAGGACTGTATTATTTATTAAGAGAATAAAAGGTAATAAAATATAATAAAAGATTAAGAGAATAAAAAAAGGTAATAAAACATAATAAAAGATTAATTTAAAATAAAAGAGAACATTTACATTTACTACATTACCGATTTGTTTAAGGTATTAATAAAAGATATCTCCTGTAGAACAGAGAAAATCAAAATTAATTAATACAAATACAATAGTCTTCAAACATTATACTTAATCCCCTGTTCTATTAAATTTTAAACAACGTGGTTTATAGGATGCCGATTGATACAAAAACCATAATATAAAAAAAACCAGGCCTCATGGTTGATCTTTATGTTACATTAGAACACCACAAAAATGGATAATAAATCCGAAACCTTAAAGGTAATTAATTAGACAACATAACTACACGGAAACTTTAACTCATAACCCCAAAAAATAAGAAAGAAATAAAAAGGAAAAAGACTACATGTTAATTTAGAAAAGATTCTTGAATAAAATTTAAAAAATAAGAGAAACTAAAAAAAGATGTCTCACGTTGATCGGATCCAAATAGAGAATGGACGAGGGAAAGCCGTTATTTCCCTTAACAGGAAATTGTGATTAACGGATAGGCCAATCAGAGACTTTTAAGATAAAAAAGGACCAATAATATAATACTTGAAGACTTGATATTTTTAAAATAAAAGATATAAAAAATACATTAAGGTAAAATTACATATATAAAAAAGGTACAAAGAGTTTTAATTACTTAACACATATTGAATTAATTGTTTATAAAAGATTATTGAAAACTTTAGTTCCATACATCCCCATCAGATCGCCTCCCGGAACTACTCCTAATTTAAAGTTTGTCCGCTAGGCTTCGCCACTCACCACTATCAGGAACTTCAAGGTCGATAGAACTTAGGTCTGTTCATAATTAACAGTACAATACCATGACATTTAATCACTCATAAGTATAAGTAGCAAAGTCCAATAGCCGAGAATAGTTACGTCATAATAATACTAATTCTGTTTGAAAAATATTGTTTAACCCATTCGCTGACATTGACGAGTGCTACTCGCCATGGATTTACAATACAACAGGGACTTTGACGAGCGTGACTCGCGGCATATGTCCGTCCACTGACTTTGACGTATCTTTCTCGCCGTGTTATTTCAATACAATGATATTGTTTCGTAGTAGTTCTATGAATGTCCAATAGATGTCAGAGAAATCCAGTTCCTTCTAGTTATGGTTTTATTTTTCTCTAATAGATGTCTAGCGTAATGTGAGCTCTAACATCTGTGTCATTTTTATCCAATCTCTGTTAGTATCCTTTATTAGTGACAAAAGTATAGTGTTTATTACTTCTACCTTGTATATAATTGTTTATTCACTTGGCTTTTTCCCAACAAAATGAGTTCACTGCGCGGTAATTTTGCAAATAGGCCAGAAGAAATACAAAAATATTTGTGTGAGAGTGACAGTGATGTAACAGACGATGAAGATTTCGAACTGCCAACGAATATTGTTGTAAATGATGGCTCTGAATATAATAGTGAATGTGAAAGCGATGAAAATGAAGACATAATACGTAATACATACACTTGGGAATGGAAAAACGAGAATAATAGGGTAGTTGAAATTCCTTTTATTGGTCACTCTGGAGTGAATGAAAATATTATTCAAAAACTTTGTAATGATGGAACTGTACCAAAAGAAAATGATGCTTTTAGTGAAATTTTGAGTGATGATTTTTTTGAAATGATTGTGCTTGAAACTAATAGGTATGCTCAAGTGAAGTTGGATACTGTTGACATTCAAAATCGTCAGAAATGGTTTCCCGTTACTGTAGACGAACTAAAAGCGTTTTTTGCCCTTATTGTGCTGATGTCGCAAAATCCCAAACAACGGCTGGAAATGTACTGGACAAAGAGGATAATTCTTCGTACACCAATTTTTTCAAAGGTCATGCCTTATAAACGTTTTTTACTCTTATGTAAATATCTACATTTTGCCAATGATTATGAAGGAGATGATGATAGGCTGAAAAAAATTAGGCCTATGATAGAGTACATGAATGTAAAATATGAGAATGTATACACGCCTGACAAAAATATAGCGATTGATGAAAGTTTGATGAAGTGCAGAGGACGACTGTCTTTTATACAATTCAATCCTTCAAAACGGTCCAGGTTTGGAGTAAAATTTTACAAACTGAACGAGTCAAAATCAGGATATTGCTGGAAGTTTTCAGTTTATTGTGGCCAGGATGATCATGGTGACATGTTGGCCAGTGAAGCTGTTGTCATGAACCTGAGTGAGCCACTTTTGAACCAGGGATATGCCATTCATACCGACAACTGGTACAGTTCTCCAACATTATTCAGGTTGCTACTGGATAATAAAACATACGCACTAGGAACTGTTCGTAAGCACAGAAAAAACATGCCTGCAGCTGTTGTTTCAAAAAAACTTACTGCAGGAGAAGTAGTCCATCAAAGCTCTAACAATATCCTATGTCTCAAATGGCAAGATAAGAAAGATGTCTTGATGTTATCAACAATGCATGACTCATCTCTCATGACTGACACTGGAAAAACGAAAAGAGTGAAGCGAAAGGTTGGGGGTCGTGTACAAGTTGAAGAAGCACAAGTTGTGAAACCTCAAGTTGTTATAGACTATAATAACGCAATGGGTGGTGTTGACCGTCAAGACCAGGTACTTTCAAGTTTCCCAGTAATGAGAAGATATTCAAAAAGTTATAAAAAAATATTTTTTTACATGTTCGATATGGCACTTTACAATTCCTTTGTGGTGTGGAAGACTCTAACTGGGAAAAGGGAATCATTCACTGAGTTCCGGTTGAATTTTGTGGAACAGATATTGGAACATGTAACATTACCACAATACCCAAGCCGTGGAAGACCGTCACTTGGACCTAGCCCTCTGCGTCTTCAGACCAAGAATTGGGCACACTTTGTAATGAAGATTCCACCAACAGCTACAAAGGCAAATCCGACAAAGAGATGTTTTGTGTGCGCCCAAAAAAAAGTTAGGAGTGAAACAGTGTGGCAGTGTGAAAAGTGTGAGATCCCACTTCATATTCCCACATGTTTTCGCGATTACCATACAAAATTAAATTTTTGAACTAGTGGGCAAGTTATGAAACAGTTTTTTTAAATTCAAACTTCCCTTTATTTTATAAACTTAAGTGTCTTTAAACTTTTTTTATAGATAAGTTATAGAATTTAGAGAGTTGTGGTTTATAAATTAGTGAATGTTATAAAGTGTTCACGGTACGTCTGTTCAATGTACCGAAAATTGAAATTTTTGAAAAAAAGGCCAAAATAATGGGTAATTATTATTTTTTGTATATTTTTTGTATTTTGTAATGGGTTTTACATTATAATTTAAAAATTAAAAAATAGTCATTTTTGAAAAAAAAATTCATCAATAAATTGGTCAGTTAATGGGTTAAATTAATCAAGTTTATACTTATATTATTAGATTTAATATATTAAAAAGCCTAAACATCAAATAAAAAATAAATGATTCTAAATATCTAAATAGGCTATATTCAAATAATTTCTCTGCTAAATTTGGTTAAAATTGATACAAGTATTTGATGGTTGGACAAAATACTCAAGTTAAAACAAAACCTCGCTTATAAAAGTCAGTAAAATACTTCAAGGGTGAAATAGTTTTAGCTTTATTAGTTTTGAGAGCAATTGTATGATTGGTATTTCATGTACAATTATGTTCTTATGACAGGGATGTGTGTTTTTGTTGGATTATAAATCTTGGGATCTTCTATCATAAGCGTTCTAGTCCTGTGGGGTGGGATGAGATCCCCTGAATTACGTGATTTGGTTAAATCAAACAATCCATTTTCTACTGAGACAACAGCCTTGTTTAAATGGGATGTGCTTAATTCTCTCACTTGTCTAGAGTGTTTCTTTTCTTGGGATTTGTTTTTCAATACGCTTTTTCCTTCTATTTTCCTATCATGGCTCGGCGAAAGCCCAAGAAGATGTCTGAATGGGGAAGGGATCTTCTCCTTTTCCCACAGGTCAGGATCGACGTAATCAACATGATTTGTCAAGGAAGGGTTGACGATGACCCCCATATCAAGCCGTTGAAAGTGTTTATTAGCAGAGAAATCAATACATATATTGGCTTGGTCCATTAATTTAAAGGTTATGAACTCGTTGATCCTTAGCGTGATCGGTTTAATGGGCGTATAAGTCCCATTAGCCTGGTTCTTCTTAATTTCGGTCGTATTCTCTACCTCTTTCTTATCTTCATGAGAAATCTGCACTAAGAACAAACTAGTTATATAGTGAACAAAATAAAATAAAGAATATGCTCTAGCAAAGGTAGCGGAATACATTTCATATTAGTCATAGTATACTTATAAAATTTTATATTAGTAAATACGAACGTCAGCAATAACACTTTAATATTAATAATAATAATAATAATAATAATAATAATAATAATAAATAAAAGTGATAACATCTATATTTGAAAATACATTTTTATAACTAAACGAATTTATATAATTTAGTATTATTTCGTTTTCGAGTGTTATATACATAATTTTCACATTGTTATTGTATGTAAAAAGAAAATGAATGTTTTATGGATATAGTAAATACTATGTGTATATTGTATAGCCTTTGTGTTTTATGACTAGTTATATTATTCTTAAACCTATAATACCTAGCCGTTGCCTTGTATCATTTGCAGATAGCAGTTCTAAATTTCTGTGACGTCATTACTAAATACATCAGTGCAAACTTTTGTTACAATCCTACATATGCGCATGGACCATAATCTCTGTTTTAATGACGTAATTAAAGCCAGAAGGTTTCAATACATATTGGCCTTGTTGGCTTTAGATTTATGTGTGGCCTATAGCTAATAACATTCACTTGGTTTTATGACTGGAATGAATACGTACTTTTTAACTACTATTTAATTAATGTAATTTTTTGTTTTATTCACATTTGACATTTCAATTATTAAAATAGATATACAATTATATTGGTACTATAATGATAAGGTCAAATTGCTAAAAGAATCCTTGAAACTTTATATGTATTACTACTATAATCTTCCTAGTTATATAATATTGGTGACCTGGTGGTCTAGGGGTAAGGTGTCAGACTTTTGTGCTGGCGGCCGGGGTTCAATCCTCGGTCCCGGAACAGATTTATCTGATTACCAAAACCCTTCCTTCACCTCTGACAAGACATCTTGTGAATGTGGGGAATGCCAGGCCTCCACCGTGGTTCGGATTCCACCTTAAGCTGTAGGTCCTCCATTTTCATCTCACAATCACCCTACCATTACACATTAGTGTAAGTGCGTATTACCCGAACGGTTAGTAGGACGCGGTGCTAATAATCTATGAACGAACCTTGCTAATGTCCTCTCTCGTATGTGTTCGGAACAGGTCATCGTTTATCATGCTGGGTGACAAACGCATCTTGAGACTGCGGTCAGTGCTGCCCTCTCTCACTTTGTGGTGACTTGTTTTACTGCCGCGGGAGCAATAATTTATTTCATCCAAGTGATGCAACCTGAAAGTTAGTATCTAAATAGTTAAAATCTAGGTTAATAAATCAGAAATGATAGGCCTACTATTTATCAAACATGACAGCTGCTGCTGATCACATTACTTGGTACATTAACATATGAAATAAGTTTTAACAATTTTCCTAACTGTCGAATATTGAGGTTGTTAATAACCCTATTATTTTACACGTAAGTCTAATAAATAAACATTAATCCTGCAGTCTCACATCCTTTCACTCTAACATATATCCTCATGGGTGACGACTTAGGTCCATACCAATTTTTTTGGTTGGTGGGAGGAGCTTTCTATATTCCTCTTTTTTTTTTGCGGTAGCTGTAAGTCCACCACCAACAAGAGATGGTAGGAATATGTTTAACATTAAATTTCTATTGAAGCAGTTTCATGATTTTTTTTTTAGCATGGCATCTTACTCCTCGTTTGGGTGACACGATTATGTACTTACTACACTAATGGTTTTAGGGGCTAGGAAAGTTATAAATAGAGGAAGTGTACCATGGAGAGAGATTGGAAAACTATTTTTGGAAAAACCAGCCTTAGTATATCCGACATAGACTCTAACCTTGATCTTCCCATCATTGACAATCTAGTCTAGTATACCGCGAAAGTAGCGCGTTGGATCATACGGCCACCAAAGCAGGTTTTCATGAGTTTTTAAAATATTATAATTTGGGTTGTAGCTGTTAGGGATTTTTTAAGCTTCAAACAATTTACGGTCATACACATTGATGAGGAATACAAACATACAATACTAATTATACTTTCAGTAAGGTCAAGTTGCGTATACAATAGAGGGAAATTTGAAGACCGGCAAGTCGAGGCAGAACGAAAGCACACGCGCACGCAGCCTCACTTTGATGTACCAGCTACCAGGGTGGATTGGCTAAGCCACATGTTACCTCATTCTGTTCGTCGAATGTGCTGACAGCCTCACATCCAATTTGCCTCCAATGTATACGGGCCCTATAATACTAAATAATATCACATCTTTGTGACGTGTTGATCAGAGTGTAAAGATTTCAAAACTAACTTTTATGAGCTGTAAGCGGAATACAAGCTAACTTCTGACTTTCTTCGACGACGCTTTTGTAGCTTGATTTATAGAAAGGCTTACATTATTTAAAATATTCAAGCTGATGGTATAAGAAATTCATGGTAGTTTATTTTATGTTTACTGTTGTATAAGGATACTTGACAAATTAATATCAAATAACTAATATGGGCAAGGGTTTAATATTTAGTTCTACTTTTGCTGTTAGATGACTTCTTGACAAATAGAAATTGGCCATTTTGGGAGTGGATTAAGTCTGTTGGTTGAACAATAGTGTAAAGTATTTTCAGTTATGTGTTTTTAATCTACATTTATTTTGTGGGGGAGGGGGGAAGCTAAGTTTTAGCTCCTAAAATAAAATATGTGAGTGGCCTAAGACCCCCCCCTATCATATCGGTTTCAGAGCCCCTGTTTCAGCCCCTATTAGAATTTATTTTCCTTCTCCTAATATAATTGGAAAAACTTCATGTATCAAGGTTAGCAAGTCACGCAAGGTAAATAAAGAAAGAAACAATAAGAAAATATTTTTTTGAAAATCAAAATGTTTCTCTACTCAAAGGCCATATAAATATATAGCTAACAAAATGTCAGAAAATTAGTAAAATAAATTGCGCTAATACTTGCGTAGAGGGAGCAGGGAAAATAAAGCAGTATATGCATAGAACCCTTTATCTACATTCTATATTGATATAGCACACCATCCGTATGGTTAACAATAATAATAATTATTATTATTACTAGCACCGCGTCTTACTACCCGTTCGGGTTATACGCACTTACGCTAATGTGTAATGGTAGGGTGATTGTGAGATGAAATGGAGGACCTACAGTTTAACGTGGAATCCGAACCACGGTGGAGGCCTGGTATTCCCCACATTCACAAGATGTCTTGTCAGAGGCGAAGGAAGGGTTTGGTAAACAGATAAATCTGTGCCGGGACCGAGGATTGAACCCCGGCTGCCAGCACAGAAGTCTGACACCTTACCCCTAGACCACCAGGTCACCTACTATGGTTAACAAGATTGAGTGCTTTTAGTACTTGTGACAAAACTCTTATTATCCCAAGCAAATATTGCAATATTACCCTCACTATAATTCAAACCAAAGTCTCTCAAAGGAGGTACAACATAAGATTTAAAATATTTTGATCATATCCGGGGCCTTTAACGGAACCATCCTTTCACCTCTTCTTGCTGTGAATGCTGGCGTTCGGCCCTGTCTGAGAGTCATGCGTGTTTCTGCCCACATTTTCACGCTGTTCCTTGGATTTTAGGATGGCCTCTTTGTACGTCCTACTCTCGCACAAGGACTGGGGATCCTTCAAATGCGGGTCATCCTGGCTCTCATGTCTACATAGGACCTCTTCAAACTTGTCCTCGAAACCTTGTAAGGCTGGCCATTTCCATTTCATTGGACTTCCGTTCGGTGTCTCCAGAAGGATACCTTAATGAAAGCAGCGTTGATTAACTATTTTCGTAGGAGAGGAGTTCTACTAGCTCAAACAGATCAAAGAGAATATCTGGTGAGAATGATGCATTTAGACAAAATTCAAGAGTTTTTTTTTAATATACAATAATTATTTATTGCTGTGCCAATAATTTTTATCCCAAGATAAATCATTATATTCTTTAAAAAGAGGTAAATGGAAGTTTATTAAAGCCTTTGGCTGGTTTATTTAAATTTACGTTGGAAATTTGATCTTATTTTGTTCTAATATAAAGCAAAAAGATATATAATTTGTTATCCGACTCAGTTGTTCTCAAAGGGTGTGCCACGAAATTAACTAGGTGTACCGTGTTATTATTAATATATAAGTATATAACTAATTTAATTCAATATTAATTTTCAAAAATAAATTTTAGAGAAATGTTATAAAGTATAAATATATTTATTTTGGAGATCAAGTAATGACTTACAATAAAAAAAAGTTGAGTAATTAATTAGAATATCGCAGTTTTTTAAACCAAAGTTCAATTCGTGTCAAATAGAAGACACACACGCATTTCCTGCATTTGCGCATGCGTATGCCTGAGTCTTATGTAGTGTCATCAACTTGTACTTTCAGTGTGATTCGAGGACTCACAACGAAAATAATAGAGTATCATGAAAGAAAAAAAAAAGAAGTTTAGAACCACTGTGATTAGAGTATAAATGCTACGCTAATGTTCAAAAGTAAACATAACCGACATTACCCAAGCCATTTATGTGAAATCGGGATTATTATACCTGCGCGAGTGGTACATTACTTGTTTTAAAGCCTGTTTGTTAAGTTTGTCCCAAAATTAATGATTAAATTCTAAGAATCACTGGAGTTGATTAAAACTATTTTACCTTCTTTCTGTGTGTAGCTTGCCCTGATATTTCCAACAGTATTGTACACAATACCGTTGCCGGATGAATCAAATATTGCGAGAATTGGGACGTTTGATATCTTCTCGTTTTTCTCCAGAGGATCACGATGACCAAGCACGGTGAGCCTACCAATGCCTGAAGTTGATCTAGTCAGGGAAACGGCAACACTTCCGTCCGGGTAGAATACCTTCCCACTGCCTTCCAAATCAAACGTGGAGAACAGCTTGTTCTCAGAATACCACTTGGTTTCAGATTTCGCCCTGTTTGTCCGCCACACGCTACGGGGTTTGGAAGGCTCAGTTTGGAAAGTTACCACTTTCCTCATCAGTTTCTCCGAGGGAAGAATACTCCAACCTAGCTCCAGATACTTCGGATCGGAGAGTCGGTATGAAATGATACCTCCTTTGACAACCTTCTGTGAGATCCTAAAATAATTAAATATTATGGGTAATTAAATTTTTCATCAGATCATCCGGGGGAAGAACACTCTAACATAGCACCAATAACTTTGTACTGGAGAGCTGATATAACATTATGCACAGTTTAATAACAGTCTGTGAGAGCCTAAAACAATCATATCGGGTAATTCATTTTCTCGCAAGCTTCCCCAAGTGAGGAATGATCCCAACTACATGCATTAGTGTGATCTAGAATACTTACAAAGAAAATAATTTGTTATTTACAATATATCGGCACTGCTTAGACGATTTAAACGGATAGGTTATTAACAAGGTAAAATAAAACCACATCAACTTTGCTCCAAACGACTGAGGCTAGCTCATACTAGGAATGGTTTCCTCTTTCCAGTAACAATTTCATAGTATAAACACATTACTATTTGACCATAACCGTATGAAACACAATTATTACACTGGTTTGGCAGGAAGTGTAGGTAATTAAGGAACCAGGCCACGTCCCTAGTCTGACACCTTATATAAGTCATAGACTTTTCAAAGTGGAAACTCACCTGCCATATTAGGGTTTGGCATCCAATTGTTTGCGGAACAGATACCTCTTACAAGGCTCCTCTAACCCATCATGGCTGTGTCCTTCAAACGTAAGCATGCACATTATATGCGCAGCTGGAAATTTAGGAACCAATGACCCCGTGCCCACCATCAATCCCTATAACCACCGGACAACTGGGAAACCACTCTCTCCGGTTTGGACAGTCAAGAAGAATAGGTTATATCATATCAATAATGTATTATGGGAGAATACTCCTATGAATACGAACGCGACTCACCGGTCACCGTGATGAACGTTACTGCCGTGGCCAAATTCTGGTTTCCGTTCCCCACTTGAGTCATATCTCTGCATAATCAAAGAAACATCTTCTCTCTGCTCCCAGATGGTTGGATCAAGCACATGTGACGTGGCACCTTCATGTATTTTCTGCCTGTTCCTGGCACTTTGTGTCTTCCTCGCCACTGATGTGAGCGATGTCATTGGTATACTGAAGGCAAGATTTGGAGATGACGTCTTTACGTTCCCTTTCTCACCTATAGCATGTTTATTTTTCGCTTCACTTCGTTTTTCCGACTCAGCAAACATGATTAAGTTAGAGTCTGACTGGTCTTCCCCGTAACCCATGGCATCCTTCTTGTTGGGGTGAAGTGCTACGGGGTTGGCCTGACCAAGTTTTTTGATAGATTGCAAACTGGATTTATATATTTCTGTTTCCATATTAGTAAGATTTTTGGTTTTATGCAAAGAAATATTACCCATATTATTGCTCAACTCAGCAGCACACTCCGACTGCTGCTGACCCTTTTTCATAGTGTTGTATATTTTAACATCACCGTTAAGTTTTGTGGACACACCATCCTTTGAATCACGTTTCTTAACCGTTTTATAGGTGTCGATAGAAATTAAATGTGACATAAATTCAGTGTTCAACGGTTTCATAATTTGGTCCGTAGGATAATTTTTTGAACGTTTCGTAAAAAAAGTCTCGTTGACAACGTTCGGGAAAAACGACGTTTCTTCAGGTGGAAGCTCTTCACTATCAACACGAAAATTATCACTTTGTGTCAATCCCTTAAAGAATCCGTCGTTAACAGTGGCTTGAGACACCATAATAACTTCACTAACAGCATTAAATTGTTGTTTGAAAGCTTTATTAGAAGACTTATCAAATTGAAGGTTACTCGAATATTTTGAAGATGCTCTTTTACTTTCTGTGCCACGTTTATAAGTACTTTCACTAAAAGGCGTCCATTCTGAAAGGTTTGTTTTGGTTCCTCGCTCATAATCTTTATATTGTTTAACCTTCTTACTAATAGGCAATAGGCCAGTTTTTTTGCTAGATTCAAAATTAGTCATTTTATTTGTCCGTTGACTATTTATCGTGGCTTTATTATCTTTATGAATAGCCTGAAGAGAAGTCCGTCCTGTTTTAGGTTTTTCATTTTTACCAATTTCTTTTTTCGCTGAATAGTTTATCTGTTTAGAACCTTGAGCTTTTTCCGTTATAAAATTAGGGAAAAACGTTTCATTGGCCAAAGCTATTTCGCTGTATTTAGTGCTGGAGTCATTTATATTTTCACTACCATGCTGTGACACATTACGAGGAGTTATTGATGTATATTTAACAAATTTTTGTGTACTATCGTTTATTTCACTATCATTCCGGGGGATTTTTTGGGAAAATATCCTTTCACTTTCTGGAACTCTTTGCATTGAAGCTGGGTCTCTTCCCAGTAAGCTTATTCTTTGTTTTAACGGTTTGTATTTTGTTTCCTCATTATTTTTATCATACAACTCTTTGTACTTCTTTTTTCTGGTATTATCGCTACTCTCATTCGCATACTCATCCATCTCTGGTACCGTTTTAGTTTTTGTGAGATAATTGATGAAGTTCTGTGGAAGGCGTCTACTCTCTAAAATCTCGTGTTGTTCCTTTATTTCTTGATTTTCTTCGGTGAGTCCTGAGGCCAATTTGTTCAATATCACATCACCTTTTACTTTTATAGTTTTCTCCCATTTTATGTTTGGACCCTTAGTTGTTTTTTTGGGATCTGGGAGTTTCGTTGTGTGATTCCTTTCTATATCTCCTTTAATTTCAAGTTCAGATAGCTCTAATCTCTCATCTGATATGTTTTGCTGCTCAATGCATTGCGGCGTATCTGATTGTATATTGTTGACTGAGGCTTTATTAGTTATTTCTTGGATTTTCTCAGATTGTAAATGCAGTTCATTCTCTTCTAATTTAGTATCAATCTCTTGGCTAGGGGTTGGGAGCAATTTTCTTTCCTGAAACCTGATATTTTTGTCAGACGAAACTTTACGCTTAAATATGTTATCCTTGTCATGCGTTTCATCGATATTTAACCAATCTATATCACTATTATCTTCATCTTTATCAACTTCTTCATGTTCATTGCTATATTCTTGTTTGATTATATATGATTCATTTTCTAATTTTAATTGATCTATCTGGAAAGAACGATTTTGCTTACTATCTTGATTTTTCTTAGTTTTGATATCATGTACGATTTGCATATTTTGAAACGGGCCACTTTTAAGAGATTCTTTTTGAACTTCATTTTTGGATTCGAGCTCATGTGAGGTTAGCCAATTCATGTTGCTATTGTAATAATAGTCACCATTCTCATCAACACCATCATCATTATCACCATCTTCATCTTTATCTTCTACTTCTTCATAATCAATAAAATTTTCTGTTGTTGGTGATAAGTTTATTTCATTTGCAATACTATCAATATTTGTTAAAGTTTTTTCCTTATCCTGGGAACTAATATATTTTTTATTTAACTTTACGGGTTTATTATTCAACCAACTTTTATTTCCTTCATTTTTGTCAGTGTTATCCTCAATGCCTGAAAGCCTTACACTAGAAGTATCTTTAAGGATTTCATTCGACTCTCTGCGAATATGCGAAGTTTCCTCTTTATTTCCAAATTTTTCTGAACTACTAATTTGTTTTAAATTTGAACTATAATTTTTGTTTGACGCAGTACTGTTTTTGTTCTTTAATAATCTTCTAGTTGTATCCCACTTTTGTTCAAGTAGTGTAAAATTTTTTCTCATGTCCTTATTTTCAGACGGAGACACGTTCCATAGTTTTTCATCCAGAAACTCATCATCTTTATCATCTATCTTATCAGATTCCCTAATATAGGTCTCAGAGGGAATATTACCAGCTCCCTTTTTTATTATGGAGTCAAGCATACCAAGAAATACATTTTCGTCCAATTTCACCACAGTGTTTGTTGTATCATGAAGTTTCCATGCTTTCCGGACTTTGTCTAACTGCTTAGAGGCATCGCAACAAAAATTTTCCCTTGATCTCATGTCAGCATTGAACTTGACAAAACAGAATTTACAGATAAAGTCGTCGTTGGTACCATCTTTATTTTGCAGCAACCCGTATTCATGAATGAATTCGTCTATTAGCTCAAACATGCTAATTAAAGTTTTGGAACTTTCAGTTTCTGACAGCTTTATTAGAGCATTCCGAACAACTTTGGATACATTTTGATCATCACTTTCAAGAGTGAGGCGTTTCAATTCCTGAAAATAGCATAACATTACAACACAAGAATGTTTACAAAATAAATTCAAGAAATCGATAGCAATACCAGGATAGAATAAGACAAACTTGAATCAAGGATCAGTAAGGCTTCCAAGGAGGATGACAATGCATGCATAGTAACATCATTAGTGTGCGCGTTATCTAATATTTTAAACCAAATTATTCGGGAAATTAACCAAAAATAGTGCATAAAAATCATATAGGCCTAAGCTGAAATGATTAGCTATACATGTTTAAGGCTGACATTTAGATTTACATTTCTGCTAACAGTTCTATTTTGCATTATAGGAACTTGCACATTTTTTGTTCAGAAATTATTTCTAATTGTTTTAAAATTTAGGATCTAGAAACGTAGGGAGAATAAATGTTTTACCAAACAACCTAAATAAAATATTTTTACTTATCACACCAAATCTACTTTCCATACAACGCTAAGTATTTATCACTTAGAGACTTTAAAATATAAATTTAAGTTTTGACACTCGAGGGTTAAACAAACGACCACCTCTGTGGTCTAGTGGTCAGAGTTTCTGACTAAAGATCCAAAGGTCCTGAGTTTGATACCTAATGCTTCTATATTATCTGTGAAGCAGTGAGTCTGAAACGGGATCAACTCAGCCTCGTGAGGACAAATGAGGAGCTACTTGAATAAATATGTAGCATATCCTGCATAAAAACTGAGATTAACGGCCACAGGGTTCGTTGTGCTGACAACATGACATCCTCCATACCCAAACGCTGGAGGTACTATCTGCGCCAACATATGTCGGCTAGTTGGTTGGTATAGCTCACTTGCGAGCTGATGCCATGGAGATCAAGGGATAGAAACAGGCTTAGGGATGTATCCATAACTATTAAGTCATTTAGATGTTTTCATTTGATATAGGTATATTTTATCACCTGCATTATAGTGTCAATGCTATTTTCCATAATAGACACCCCCTTCGAACATAGTTCTTTAATTCTCTTCTTTACCACCTCTCGTAGCTGAAAGTCCGCCCCTATGTGATGAAAGCTTTTGGTTGAAGGAGACTCCAGGATCATGTGGAATGCATGCGGTGCTTTGTTCACTGCGAACGGGAACTGATGTCCTTTCATATCACGAGTAGGTGGTGCAACACAAATAGGGGCTTGGGAGTGTTTATCTTTAGTTTTGCATCGAACCAAAACCTACAATGGTGGGCAAATAGTCTAGGTTTACGTTTTTTTCCATTGTATTAATATATAAAATGCGTGATAGTGCATCATTATGAACCTAAGATGTAAGGAGTATATGTCACAAACTTCAACATGAAAGGATGTCAAGAAAACGATGTCATTATTGTAAAATATTGGCCAATAAAATTACTAACGTAAGTTAAATTATATATATTTTTTGTAAACGTTTTAGAGATACTTGAATAAAGAAGTAGCAGATATGGTCTAAAAAACTGATACTAATGGTCTAAGAGTTTGATACTCTGATCAAATAACACTTTCTATCCGCAAATTTTGGAACTATATTAGTCAACATTCAGCGGCCGTTTGTGGTCTAGTACCATTGAGTTTTTTGTTGCTGTAAAAGTTCTAGCAGATACTTAGGCATGGGTTTATTAATTAATAATAATAATCATAATAATAAGGCCGCATATATCTAAAAGTAATATAGGAGTATATTCATATTGCAGTTTAAGGAGACTAGGATACTTAGAACAACTTTATACCTACTAGATTAACTTTTTTTTACATCCATTACTGTTTCCGGCCAATGGTTTGGGTCAATTTTTTATTTTTTATTTATATTTTCCACTATCGGTTTTTTAGACGTGTCGTAGCTTCATATGCCTTATAATCTAACTTAAGACTAGAACAGGCACAACAACCCCTCACCGGCCGTTAATTTATCAACGTGAAAGGGTAGGCCTAAGCACACATTTCCCCAACTATACATTTTTCGTCCATGCCTGGAGTCAAACCTGGGACCCTTAACTTAGTAGGCAGACACGCTACTGACTGAGCTAAGGTGTCGGGTATAGATAGTACAGAGTATAGATTCCAAATAATGGTCTTAAACATAATCCTCATATTACCTTATCCAGAACTCTAAAATAAATTTTCATTAGTTCGTTGAGCTGGTCTTCTTCAGTAATGTCCTCATTACTGTGCAACAATCGTAAAAAGTTGTTTAAAAGTTGCCACAAGCGGATAAATAGATCGACACTTATTGGGACGGTCATATTCCCATCTCGCTGCATATCTTTGTTGAATGTTTCACTCTCCACTAAATATTTGATTTTTTTCGCCAAATGATTAATATCTTTAATACGTGAGACTGTTTTACCGCTATTTCTCACAGTAGCAATCCTACTTACGTCCTCACAGTCGTCATTTGTAGTGTGATTGTTGATTTCGTTTTTATTATCACATTTATACCTTGTATAAGAATTCTTAGTTACAGCATCATCTCGAATGAAAATAATATCAAAACCATCTTCATGGTTAAAATCACAAGTTTGTTCTTTTGATGTAAATTTATCAAGATGTTCATCGACAAATTTAGATGATTCAGTGTGTTCATCCTGAGTAAGTGATTCATTAACAGATGAACAGATCAACAGATGAGTTGAACTTATGTTTTTTTCATTAAAACGATTGACTATATCACTTTTAGAAACAACATCAGTAAGCATAGGTTTTTGAGTAGACATTTGTATTAGTCTTCCTCCGATAGATGGATGAGATATATTTTTGGTATTGATTTGATCTTTCCCATCGAGTACAGTATTTTCTTCTCTTTCGTCTAGATTTATTAATGTGATTATGCTTTCATTTTTATCTTCCATCATGGCAACGCTTTCTTTACACGGTTAAATTCCCAAAGTTAATTGATCATGGAGTATCTTAATTAAAGTTTTAGTCAACTTTTTTTTTTGTATGTGTGTGTGAACATAAACAAATATCACGTACAATTTTAGGTTGCCATGCTTGTTAAACAAATGTTTTGTCTTAAACATAGTCTCCAATCCCAAAAGGATACCTACATCTTGAAGTCAAAGATATAATTTGATTACCTACTAAATGCTTCAATAGCGCTAGTATAGCAACTTCAGATCAATGTTGACAATTTTTGGTGTCAATGTTGTATTCTATGGCAAGAATATCTCTAGTTATTCTAATATTATGAAAGCTGCATTTTACCATTGTATTAATTTTATTTTTGTTTGGATTAGGTCCGGTTAGTCATTAGTTGAAAGTATTTCAACAGTAATTCAGTGGGTTTTTTGTTTGGTTTTGGGTGAGTATGAAATTTTCCGGCCGGAAGACATTTGAAAAATAGTCAAAGTTTGATGTGACATTTTTAACGTAAAATAAATAAATAAATTTTTGTCTCATATGGGGAAGTCATCAAATTTCCGCAAATCGGGAAAATAGTTTGGAAAAATTAAGAGACCAAGTGTGGATAGATTATTCCTTTGTTCACTGATTTATTGAGACCCAAATCTGAAGACTGAAAAAATAACAAATCTGGTTTTAGCTTAATATTTTAGGCAAAAACCTGGATTAATTTTGATGGCGGTAGGAACCTTTTTAGAAAATGTAAACTTTTTTCAACATGGATTTTATTATTTTACTTGATTATTAGTACTATTTTATAAATCTCCACGCAAATGCGGGTTCACTTCCTCTGATTCATCCTTCCCAATTCCCAATCCATTAGCGTAATTAGTAATTAAAGCGTATAACCCGAACGGGTAGTAAGATGTGGTGCTAAATAATAATAATAATAATAAAAGTTTATAAAAATTACATACACGTCTTTATACTATAGCTGCAAATCATATGGTTTGACGTATGATTATATTAAACAGTTTAGAAGCTTTTTGTGACTGCAAAAAAAAGTTTTTATCTTAAGTTGACTTTATAAACAATAGATGGGAAGAAATTATAACATGTACAATCCGTTTACCTTGAACGGTATCAGTCTTACCTTGACGGACTGTACTATGACCATATATTATAATTAAGCTACGTCATGGTTAAATAATGTAAGGTAAGCCTGCTACCTTTCAGGGTAGGGTACATTATCATCATCATCATCATTTCTCGAACAGGGACCCTTTAGATCAAGCGTCTACCTCCCCAACTGCCCCCATCTTATCCTGTCATACACCACCTCCTTCCATGTGTTCTCTTCCACTCCCAGCTCCTTCATGTCTATCCTAGGTCCGTCCCACCACTCCCACCATCTGGTTCTTAGCCGACCCAGAGGTCTCCTGCCATCTGGTATTCCTTCCAGTAATTTTCTTGGTACATAAACGTATCAATAAAGAAGTATCGTGTTTCGTCTACTTTTTGTAAATGGATTGTAGCTAGCCAGGTCCAGTTTTAGGCGCTGTATCTGGTCATATATGGAACGACGCTTTTATACTTTGTTCAACCTGAAAAGTAACATATGTACCTTGATTGATTACACTAAGGTGCAATATTAATAATAGGGGATCAAACAAACTTATCCTACTATATTTTAGTATAAACGGGATGAGACAAGATAAAGTTAAGTTTTAATTTAATTTGACAAAAAATGGACATTGCAATTTGATTTTATTTAAATTGATAATTTAGAAACAATTCAATGATGTGTAATTTTCTCCTTTACACAATCATTAAGGACGTAGAAAGGGGGAAGAGCTAGGGCTTCCGGAATCCCACTGGGGTTGAGGCCCTCTTTCCACCTATGTGGGTCCGTGTATAAACTCTTTTTTTTTACTAAAAAAACATATCCTCCAGTGCTTGAAAAATTCCTATTATTTGATAAACCGACAGTCGAAATGATAGAGTTTGAAAAATCGCTTTAACATTCCATCTTTTTTACTATTATAGGAATTTGATGGGCACTTGGACAGTAAATGTTGGTTTAATGAAACCGTATTTTTGATACCAATATATTCCTTCACAATGGCTCGGACGAATATGTATTTTTTTAAAAGCTATGTTTAATTTAGTATAAAAAAATTGTTTGCTTAAAATAAATATTATTGAATTCAGATTAATATGCGAGGGTCTTTTAGCTCTTTTAAAAAAAATTCTTTTAGCAAATTACTAACCGGGAGGGAAATAAAATCCAGTTCGGTCGCCTGTGTGTGTAGACTATTCTCCGTTCTTTTGGTGACACAGTATAGATTATTCGCCACTTTGGTGGCACAGAACGTTACCCAGGTTACACTTATAGAGGCTGTCTACACGTACCCGCAATGAGATGATGTGATGATAATGAATATGAATCTGTGGAGCCATTGGGGTTTTTAAACTTAACTTAAGCCATTACCAACCGACAACCGTTGTGATAATTCCTTTTAAGAGAGAAGTTACCAAGGTACCAGGCGGGAACTGAATCCGGGAGCCCTAGGTTCGTAGCCAGGCGCACTGACCACTACACCACGGGATCGGATCTTTAGCTCAATGGAAATATACAACACATTTATTACAATATATACCCCATCTATGGTAAGANTTAAGTGACGGCTAGCAAAAGTTATCAAATATACTCTCATTTATTAATTCACCAAACTCAATGATCTGCAAGGCCATATATTGAGTTGCTGTCACTTTTAACAGTCCAAACTTTCACAACAAATAGTTTGTTTTATAATATTTATAATATGTGTTTGTAATATGTTTTTCTTTTTAACTGTTTTTACATATTCTGCCAGATGTAAGTTGTCAAACGGATTCTGGAAATCATTTGATTGGATGGAATTTAATTGGAGTATCCTCAGTCCACTTTTAATAGGAAGGGCTTTCCTTATATGACTATAAAAGTTACTAGATGTATTGTCACGTATTCATATGTCAGGCAATGTGATCTGTAACTAAATTTTGATAGCTATTATAAATACCTATAAACTCTAATCATAAAGTAAAAAAGTTATAAATCTCGTTCGCAAAAAATATGTTTGTATTTTATAAAAGGCCCTTCCTAAATAGAACTGGACTTTCCATTAAATGATACGCAAAAAAATTCTTTTTTTTAAAAAAAAGAAGAAAGAATAATGAGCATATTCCTTCGATGAATTTGAACACTTTCACGTTGGCTTTATTAAAACTTGTTATTGAATTGTTTGGTCTTTGTACCTTTTGTTTACCCTGAAAGACTTAGTTACAGTAGCCCCATGACTTCTTTGGTGCTGACTGACAGCTCACAGCTGACAGACAGCTCACAGCTGACAGTTGACAGCTTTAAAAAGTTACCAGACCAAATGATGTATCCCTACGCCGAGCCAGATGATCTGCAAAAACATGTGTTTAGCAGATGTCACTTTTGACAGTCAAAATTTAGGTACATACCTAAATGTTGACTGTCAGAAGTCAGCTGTGAGCTGTCAGTCAGCACCAAAGAAGCCATGGGGCTACTGTAGCTACCAGCTTGATTCCATTGATTATGGTATAACTTGTGAGATATTGTAATAGTGTAATCGATTAAGGTAGGCCCGACACATTTAAGAGGAAATAAGGACTGCTATAGTTCCGTTTAAAGTTGAGTCCGGTTTTCTAGATCTACTTTTGTAGCTGAACGGTTAAGGATGCGGGCCATTCCTTTATGTGCCAACTACCAACATCACCATCCAACTTCTGCCATAGTGTCTCGCAGTGTTTCATCATATGATTGAACTAATTCCAATATTTACACATACACATTTCAGTAGATCAATGGTTTAAGCACTTAAGACACTTTTTAATAAAGTTTTCTGTTCACACGCACTTGTGTTTGTGTATGCTAGGGCCAATGCCTCCCACACTGTGAAAGAGCGATTCACCACTGAGTTTTATTGAACATAAAATATTTTTTCAATGAACCGAATTATCACAAATTTTGACGTGATGCTGGGCCTAATGGAATTTTACAAACCTTTATTCTGCTCTGTCATCGTTTTGTTTAGCTAGCAGATAAAGCTGTATTAAGATTTGTGACGATCGTTGATATTTTACAAGATGGTATTTGCTCCTTTATTATTTTTATCAAAAGCAGGAAGAGGTACTTTGGCCAGACCAAGACCCCGCAAGGGGTACGTGACTGTAACCAGTTTGGGGGACACTGTGATAGGCTATGGTGTTAAGGGTTGAGCTGTAAGGCGATGGCGTGTTCCCCCATTTCCCACAACACGGTAGCCAACCTCCCTACTGTGGCTGTAGGAAGCTGCGACCATGCCCGCAACATCATCATTGCCATCTGAAATGACAAAAAGAGATGGATCATGTGGAAACATCTACAGAATCAGAAGAACTTATTTATAATTCGAAGTCCAAGGGATATTTTATTTTATTTAAATAACCATATTATGAATATACAGGGTGTTCTTGGGTTAAACGGCTAAACTTTGGGAATTGGTAATGGATCAAAAAACTAACTCAAAATGTTCGTTTTCTCTTCCTTTTCACACTGACAGCAAAAAATTAAATAAAAACACAACATAGTTTATTGGTTCTATTCAAATTAATGGCCTCCAGCCCAGAGACAAGCATCAATGACAGAATGAGTGGTTGACCGACATTGTGCGACTGTTGTTTCTTCGCACGCTTGCTTCATCCTTTGTTGTAATGATTGAAGGTCATTAACAGGCACTTCATACACTTTTTGATTAAGAGATTCCCTTCCAAAAAACTCTAATGGCGTTAAATCAGGTGAACGCAGAGGCCAAGCCACAGGTCCAGCACGACTGATCCATCTTCTAGGAAAATTAATATTAAGCCATTGCCGGGGACCTCTGCAGGAAGACGTGCTTGTATACAGTTTTTTGCTGTGTGCGTAAAAAGAAGCCAAAATGAGCAAATTTGCAAAATACATTTTGAGTTAATCTTTTGATCTATTACCACTTTAAAAAATGTAGCCGTTAAACCCAAGAACTATAATCAGCTGGTGCACAATAAATCTATAATCTCAAAACACGCAACAAATAAACAAATATTTTTTTTATCATTTATATGCTATATAAAACTTATATAAACAATCTATAGATACATGAAAATACAATATAAATGTAATCACAAAATATAGAAACTTGGAATAAAATAACATATAAAAATTGAAGACTTGAATCCGTTATTTTGCCATTACGTTTAAAAAAGTTAGCTTCTTAGTTTGTTTGGATTTTGCTTATCTTGACACAATAGATACAATCTTAAAGTTCACTTATTGCATTAAAAATGTTATCTTTTACTTCTGGCTGGGATTCAGTGATTCTTATCAGGTCTTCCATCAGTGTAAGGGCTTCAGAAACGGATTGTATTAGTTTCTCTTCTTAGATGTCTTCTTCAACAGAGGATTATTTGATGTTTTTGTTCTTTACTTCTTAAAAAATCTCCCCATTCAACATCATTCCACCGTCGCGTCGTTTATATTTGAAATGAATAGAAACTCGAAAAAAATAACAATGTATGGGCATCGAACTATACAAATACTTCCTTCTAAAAAGCGAATTAAATGTTATTTTTTTATAATTGATATAGATAGGAATATCACGAGGAATCAAGGTTGGTTAGAATTATCCAATTTTTCGTATTAACCAATACGGAACTATTAAATACTACTGTATTTTGTTCAGTCACTTCGCCAATTCAGTATTCATGGAGGAAATCGATTAAGGCCCGGTTTCGACGTTTGTATTTCATTTAATATATTTATTGAAATACTTTGTTATTTATATGAATCGGCCCAGAAGGGTATGCAAGATTCGAGGATTCGAAAAAATATCAGATTCATGATTAAAAAATACGTATTTTTTTATTTGTTATTAAATTTCGTATCAAAATTTAACTTGTAACTTATAAGTGGAGTAAGCCAAAATAATTAAGGCCAAACGTAACTTCCAAACCATCAATTTAACACTGAGGAATTGTGTTATAACAAAAAAAAAGTTTGTTGACATTTCTATTTTTCATGTAAACAAAATCTGAACTAAATAAAGAAAAAAACTCTATCACTGTTGGAAAGTTAACCCTTTATTATCGATTTTGTTTTACAAGATTAGGATTTGGATATAATATTCTGGATTCGTAAGGAAAAATTAAGATTCAGATTGAAAAAATTAGGATTTGACTCATCTCTAGCTATATTTGTATATAAAAAATAAAAATTGACTCCTATGGTGTTAGAAAATAAGTTAAAATATATAAAATGCAAAGAAAATTGTTCAATTTACAGAAACTAGTCCATGATTGAACTTTCTAAGCACATTCTTTTTTCTCGTAAATTTATTTTTATCTAAAAAACTGGAACGGTGTATTTATAAATCACTATACAAACATAATTATTTTATACTAATGTGAGTTGACAATTTTCAAAATACGTTTTGAAATATTTTACTTTAAAACAAAATGAGACGATTAATAGCTTGTGCTGAAGCGCGGGTTTAGCTTTACAGCCCATAGTGAGGCACCACAGTCGGTGACCTGGCGTGTTTCCACCCCCCCGCTCCCTCCTTTATTTTCCTTATAGTTCAAGTTCTTTGCCTATTCGATGTTAGTGTAGCTTGGTAATAATCCTATCGTAAGCGCAAGTTAGAATGAAAACAATTTGATTCTTTATTTCAGAACTTATTATTAATATTAGCACCGCGTCTTACTACCTGTTCGGGTTATACGCACTTACGCTAATGTGCTATGGTAGGGTGAATGTGAGATGAAATGAAGGACCTACAGTTTAACGTGGAATCCGAACCACGGTGGAGGCCTGGCATTCCCCACATTCACAAGATGTATTGTCAGAGGTGAAGGAAGGGTTTGGTAATCAGATAAATCTATGCCGGGACCGAGGATTGAACCCCGGCCGCCAGCACAGAAGTCTGACACCTTACCCCCAGACCACCAGTTCACCATATTTCAAAACTTAAAAGGACACGCTACAGTAGATAAACTTCATTTTAACATTAAATATTATAAAAACATCATTTTAAAAGCATCTAATAACTGACAACGTTCAGCAGTGTAATATCATCATCTTATGGTTATAATTTTTAAAGTGAAGTTGAAATATATCACCCCTATTTAAATCTAGTAAAATATTACTCAGATGAAATATCTAATTACTCAACTCGAGTGTTCGGAAGTTATTCCAATTGAATTTATTTGCTTTTTAGATTCGTAACATTTTACTTGAGCATAACCCGCATCGGTGGCGTAGTTAGCTAACGCGATAGTTTCGTGTTGTGCTAGATTGCCGAGGAAGGGGAGATCAGGTTCGAATCTCTCTCTGGTGAACTGTGGGTGGTTTTACCTAAATGGTTTTCCACACTCCCTCCACGCAAATGCGGTTTCACTTGATCTATATTAAACCTCCCAAATTCCTAACTTATTAGCGTAATTAGTACTTAGGTGTATAAACTGAATGGGTGGTAAAACGCGGGGCTAAGTATTATTATTATTATTATTGTTACTTCCACATAGTGAATTCTCCTTATTTATTTTAATTTTATTAATATTGAAAATGGCTCCTAGTGCTAAAATGGCTCTTTAAGTGCTGACGCTATTTTTTCCCCACATATTTTATAAGGTCAAGTTCATCATTTAATGAGGTTAGTTAATGATATCAAACCCAAGTTTTATCAGTGTCATCGGTTCAAATGTCGAGTACGCTGCACTCGGTGACAGCCTATGAGAGAGCTGCAAGACTTAAGAAGGAAACATTATCTTCTTCAAGAGCTTAACAAAGGGTGGGAGAGTTCAGGAGGTTCATATGTACGTATAAAATTTTTTTTTTTAGAAAAACCGTCCACATTTTGGCGAAGATAGTGCCAACATTTACGGATAAATGGTGTTAAGTAGTCAACACAACGAACACTCCAGTCTTTAATCTCAGTTTTCTTGTTCGAAGCCATTACTTCTTTATTCAAGTAGTTCCTTTGTCTTCACGAGGGTGAGTTTGAACCCGTTTCCAGACCCACTTCTTCACACAAAAATCTGGTAGCGCCGGTAATCAAATCTGGGACCTCTGGATCTGTAAGCAGGAGCTCTGACCACTGGACCCCAGATACGTTTTTATTGGATAACGGTATGGTAACATTTTATAGTGGAATCACCACCAATAATAATAATAATAATAATAATAATAATAATATTTAGCACCAAGTCCTACTGCCCGTTCGGATTATACGCTTATGTACTAATTACGTTAATGGGTTAGGAAGGTTGAATATAGAGGAAGTGAACCCGCATTTGCGTGGAGAGAGTGGAAAACCATTTAGGAAAAACCACTCCCAGTTCACCCGAGAGAGATTAGAACCTCAATATCCCTTTCCTCGGCAGTCTAGTTCAACATGAAACTAGCGCGTTAGCTAAATACGCCATCGAGGTGGGTTAACTCCCTAGAAAATAAATAAATGTATACACCTTAGATTTTCTTTCTCCCTTTGATCGCCGTTCCCAGACATTTGCGAAAGGAAACGCGTACGTACTAAGGCCGTTATTATTTGCAGTTTTGATGTAAACATTTCTTGATACAATAAATTAAATATTCCCACGGTTGATAGTATTAAGTTAATTTTCTACACAAAGTGGTATCAACATTTCTGTAATATTTGCTACGGTTATTCTGGAATTGGATAAGAACAATTTCTCTCCGTTTAAAAAGTTTATCATTCAATTATGACCATGACAAATATTCAAGGACGGTTGATATCCACTTCGTTGGCCGCATGGACTAAGGCGCTATGCTCGTACTAGACTATATTGCCAAAGACGGGAATGTCGAGGTTCGTTTCCGATTGGATGTACTGAGGGTGGTATTTACTAAATGGTTTTCCACTCTTCCTACAAGAAAATGTGGGCACACTTCATCGAAACCCAACCTTCTTAACCCCTAACACATTAGAAGTGTAGTTATTACATAGGTTTACAGCCTGAATGTGTAGTAAGACACACTGCAAACAAAAAAGGATGGTTGATATCACTATTTGTATAAAATAAACTAAACATATCTACTCAAGCTATATTTTATTTATTTTGCCCAAAAAGGTTTATTGCTATAAAACATAAAAAAAAACCGCTGGTCTTAGCTCACGTACCCTTACATTCCACCTTAAAACGTGAGATAATAATAAAGGAAAAGGCAACATTGGCAAAGTTGACAGTCCAGTGTTGCGAGATTAATTGCAAACAGAAGATATTGACAACACTGTAAACCTACACTAAAGCCTCCAGTTCTCTCACAGGCTGTGGCCAAGTATATATAGCTTACACTACCGGATGAGCAACCAACTAGAAAAGATCGTAAGTTTGAAATACTCGCGGTGTCACAACGGTTTATTTACTGACCTTGTTGGTGACGTCAGCTCCAGAATTGTTGCCCGACGTCTGTATGAGATCGAGCGTCTCCGGAGAGAAGTTAAGCCGGAGTCCCAGGAGGTGCCACGACGCTCCCATTTGCTCGGCTACCAGACGCACGTCGACGTCTTGCAGTCGTCTGTTACTTAGCAGGAGGTCTGGATGGCCCACTCCCCCATCAGCTATGCTCACACACACACACATATACACACATACATACTTTACTCGATTATATATATAACATTTTACGCTTCATTTACGATAAATTAGAAATGGTTTCCTAAATCCAAGGTTTGAAACTCCGAAAGGTGCGGTTTTGGATTTTGCAATAAGTTTTTTACTTGTTGTTTTGATAAATTTTTAGGTTTTTCGAAACAAAAGGTAGCGTGGTCCATGATTTTGCCAGAGCATTTTTTTTTTTCATTTAGGATATTTCTCATAAGATGGCATTCTCCACAACCCAAAACACTATATCTATAACTCAAGCCACGAGATCGTGGTGTGAAGAATATCTAACCCCCACCCCCGGATCACCCCCTACAAAAAAAGTTTTAATAATTTTGGGAAACTACTTAAATGATGGCATAGTTTAATACGCTACTCTCGAAAAATAATAGACTGCTTATGACGGGGATATTGGGGTTTAATCCCGGTCGGGTGTACTTAGGGGGGGGGGTTCTACTAAATTGTTTTCCACATTCTCCATGCAAATGAGGATACACTTTTTCTAAATTCAACCTTCCTCATCCATAAGCCCGGTGGCGTAATTAGCAAACAAGCGTATAGCCTGAATGGGTAGTAAGAAGCGGTGGTAAAAAAACACATACTAATTTTGGGGATAACTACAACACTTAGGCAATGAGTGTGCAAAATTTAATCTCTTTCCCTTGTCTGGAAGTTTGAGAAAGACTCTGGACAGACAAATAGAGACATATACAAATAGACAGACACCATTTAATGTTTAGCTTTTAGACAAGTTTAGCCGTTTTAGTTCTATTTTTGCTAATAGAGTGAGACGGTCAATTGCCACAAAGAAAGGCCTCAAATTGAGGTATGAAACCGGTTCTGCTACAAGAAACAGATGATGGCATACCATTTATATAAAATCAAACATGTGATGAATGAGTCTTGATAAATTATATTTACCAATAATGCTAAGTAGGGATTTTTTTGATTTGGTCTGTCAATCCTCCTCGTGAAAGAATGTGATTATATTATTGAAAACTGATTTACTGGATTGTATTATGTTAGCGTTATTAACGGGGTTACATTAAAAAATCTATGAGGTCAGTCTGCAATCAAGTCGTACTAAATGAGCGGCCGCCATCTGTTGGCGAGGATAGTGCCAACTTTTGCGGTTGAACGTTGTCATGTGGTCAGCACAACGAACCCTACTGCCGTTAATCTCAGTTTTCTAGACCGGATCCACTTTTTTTTTCTGTTTAAGTAGCTCCTCATTTGACCGCACGTGGCTTAGTATGACCCCGTTTCCAGACCCACTACTCCACAGAGAAATCTGGAAGCGCCGGGGATCAAACCCGGAACATTGGAAGCACAAATTCCTGATGTTGTTTAGTCGAGGATTGAAGACGTTCCACTAAGACAGTTATAAAAACTAATTAAATTATATTGCAATGGTTTTGAAAGTCCTTAAACTCACTCTGCGTCTCTGATATCTCAAGTATGGGAGGAAGTTTGTATTTCTTGTACTCTTTCTGATAAGTCTTTATTTGAAATCCCTGACCGGGATACGAACGCTAACCTCCTTGAAACCAGCAGAGTTTATTATATTTCGATTTTTTTTTTTAAATCATTGCGTCTTAATACTTGTCCAGGCTATGCGCATATATGATAACACTCACTCTAATGAGCTAGGGATGAGGAAGAAAGCATTGTGTAGGTAATCTACCCACATTTTCGTGGAAGGAGAGTGGGAAACTATTTATGAAAAATCACCCTCAGTAGACCCAACCGGGATTCAAAGCCCGATCTCCCCCATCTTAACCAGGTCGGTCTAGCACAAGAGTGACGCCTTAGACCATACGGATGATGAAACTTTTTTAAATTCATTCTCCCCCTCCCCCTCGTTAAGAGTTACAATCACTTAAACACATTTTATCATTTCTTTGAACGATGTCAAAATGATATAGGTATATATTTTCTAAAGTTGTACACATTGATTTTACTTTAGGACTGACAACTTGAAAAACCTCAATTCTCTGTTCTATTTATTCGGATCATCATAATTAGAATATTTTAAAAGATATCAAGATACCTATCTTGTAGCCGACTTTGACTAAAGATCAATCTATACGTATAAGACAATTGTCTAAATTGACACTACATGTGCAAAAACCACCCTTGGGAGAAATTTGTCACGGTTACAGGCAATCCCCCTCTAATGAGAGCTTGAAGCTAGGACAAGTGACCAACAACGCGCTCTCCAAAGGGTGTGTCACGGCTCTAAGAATAGGAACGTTGATCATTGCTGGGCTATTCTATATTTATTTTATTTGTCGTCTAAACACGTCAAGAGAATAGATAGATAACCTAACTCGGCTTGAAACATAAATCTCATCGAACCACCCGATACTTTTCAGTCCTCATTAGAAAACACCGAGATTCAGACGAATCTACCACAAAGGTTTAAACATTAAAAAAAATAATAAATTACAATTCTGACCATTTACATTTTGTTTATGTTTGGTAAAGATTTTAGGGGAGACAACACTAAAATGCGATATGTGAATATCAACTGTTCCATTTAACTCGATTATAAATCTCCAGGAATGTTGAATTTAGAGGAAGGGTGAGCGCATTTGCGTGGAACTAGAGTGGAAAACCACACTCAGTAAATTCGATCGGGACTGATGTCTCAATCCTCTAATAAACAACTAGCCTAGATATTTAGGAGAAATAAAACAAAAATACATAAATAACTATACTTTCAAGGGATAGAAGGGGGGGNTGCGTTTATAAAGTGAACGTCCAACGTCCCCCAGTAAAACTAAACCAGGTTCCTTCAGCGTTGTGGTCAGGCAACACAAAACTATAAGATTAAAACTTGACCTCACCAGAGAACGCCGGGGTTGCGATGGTCCGAAGTCCTCTTCCGATCACCGCTTGACTCATACTGTGAGGTCTTGTACTTCGAGGGCACCGGCGAGCTTTTCTCACCACGAACTCTTCTTCCAGTTCCAACATGTCGGCACCCCGAAACTAGATCTTGTGAGGGCGGATGTAACCTTCTCTTAGATCTCAACCTCATTCACAAAATAAGGTCAATGACGTTATCCTCAACGAAACAGTTCCGTGCTCATTGTTTTCGTCTCGTAGTATTGCGGAGAATATTGTTGCTAAGTACTATCAGCTGGGTTTTTTAATCTTATCTCGGTGTAGAGCTACGATAAGATCATTAACAGGCCCGTGCTAGGCAGCATCCTATTAGCAACCATCGTCAACCAAACAAGATGGAGAAACTATTCATCGATCCATCGCTAATTATATTAATAAACACAGCAAGACCCTTGATCGCATTATCTGGGCACTTACGCGAAGATACGGACGTGTTGCGTGTACCATGACAGAACACGATCTTAAACAAATGTTTATTTTTCTTAGGAACACACCATCTTGGAGTTTGATAAGAATTTGTTTTAAGTACATGTTTATCTTTTTTGTCCCACTGTGATAGTTATTTACAAGAAAGTTTCCCACGGCTTTATTTTACAGTTTTAATAACGTACAATGTTGAGGTTACTGCTGACTTGTGAACTTAAAGAACGCAATTTTCATAAACTCGTAAAGTATAAGATACTTTTGCGAATGAATTAACACAATTTTAGTAAACACAAATTAAAAAAGTATCTATTTTTTTGTTGAGTGAAGTTGTGTAGACAGTTTATTATACATTTTTAAGTGATGAGAAAAGTATAATTTAGAGGACATTTACCTGCCTTTGAGTGGAGGGAAAGTGGGGAAAACCTTAACAGTACTAGATCTAGTCTGGAATTTGATCTCTGACCTAACCACCAGCGAAAAACCAGACCAAACAAGATCCACACCTTTTTTACGCGTGCCCACCGATGCGGGAAAAATAATGTTTACCTCTAAACAAAGTGAACACTCTCCTATGTGACGTAAGTCCCCGACAGTAAAATAGTTATGATTTTGCTGAGAAGGAACTTTTAGAAAATACAAACATGTTTTTTCGTGGTCAATATTGATGAAATTTTATTTTATTATTAGTACTATTTATTAGGTATATTGATATTTCCTATAAAAAGTGACAGTTGCAGATCACAAGACATCACCTATAAATGTATTAAAACTCGAAAAACCCGCCTCTGTGGCCACATGGTTTAACGCACCACTCTCGCAGTAAACTAGAGTGATGATGACGGGGAGATTAAGGTTCATATCTCGGTCGGATGTACCGAGGGTGGTTTAAAAAAATGGGTTTATTCTCTCCCTCCCCGCAAATGCGGGTACACTCCCTATACATATAACCTTTATAATCCCTAAAACTATTAGTGTAGCTAGTACATGAACGTATAACCCGAACGGATTGTAAGATGCGGTGCTAAAATAAATAACTGTCGAAGTTAAGTTGCCTTTCGATCGAAATTGGACGGAAGAAGTCACCGATATCCACATCGACCTTGCTACAGCAAACGTCCCTTTACCTGAATTCACATCTACTACACGTCACTCTTTGGCCCCGACTTTTAACCGACTGGACGAGTTGGGGGCACACTTTGTTTTTCTAAACTAGGGCGGAAATTAATGTCGATACAATTTCAAGGTTAATGAATCTACGTCTTCCTTGCCTTAATTAGTCGATCCGTGGCGTGAGACGGTCTCGGCAAGCGTCTCTTTCTGTTGTCTGTCAACTCCGACGGAAAAGAGGAATAACTGTTACCAGAGGCCTTATTTACGAACTCCACATTTCACAACTGTTGAAATTATATAACAAATACAGTCGATAAATGTGGTCCTTTGCTGCACAGGTGTAAATATTAGCAAGCAAGTTCCCGCATACCGCACACTCAAGTTTACTAAAAATAAACGAGATAAATTATTATTATAATCTACTACCTCTTTAATCGAGAATAACGTAAACACAAAAATTGAACAAAAGTTAATATGAAGACGGAAGTTGGAAATAAAGCAAATGTTACCAACATAATAAAACATTGTATACCAACAGTAACGTGTGTGAGGATGTGGAGGCCAGGGTTTAGAATCCCGACAAGGCCTACTAAGGTGTATTTTCCCTCTACCTCAAGACAAATGTGTTCCTGTATTTATCTATATCTTTAATACTCTTTGGGTGATACCTTATCTGAACAAAATATTCCCCTGCAACCCCTTTAAGCCGCTTTCCCTCCTTAGATGCATCTCTGGAACCGCTGGGGCTATGAGACCCATCTTCGGGTGATACTTTACCCGAAAAAATTTCCTCCTCCAACCAGTTTTGGCTACCATCCATCCCCAGACGTATCTATGGAACCACTCGGGCTATGGGGCCCTTCTTCGGGTTGGGAAAACCCATTGAGATCCTATCAGAAAATAAAATCTCCAACCCACTTAGGTCCCCTCCTCTCCTCAGACGCATCTTTTACACCCCAGACGCATCTCCGGAGAATCATTTTAAAACTAAAACTTAAGTTGCTGTATTTTATTCATTTAGAATAATATTTATTTTATTTAGCTTCTACAGTCTTTATTAAGGAAAAGGGAGACCTGGTGGTCTAGGGGTAAGGTGTCAGACTTCTGTGCTGGCAGCCGGGGTTCAATCCTCGGTCCCGGCACAAATTTATCTGATTACCAAACCCTTCCTTCACCTCTGACAAGACATCTTGTGAATGTGAGGAATGCCAGGTCTCCACCGTGGTTCGGATTCCACGTTAAACTGTAGGTCCTCCATTTCATCTCACAATCACCCTATCATTTCACATTAGCGTAAGTGCGTACAACCCGAACGGGTAGTAAGACGCGGTGCTAATAATAATAATAATTAAGGAAAAATATATATTTATTTTTCTATTTTTACCTAAGTTTGTTTTAACACCGCGTTTTACTACTTTCACCTAAGTATTGCGCAATTTGCGCACGGTTTTGCCAATAAAAGTGATAATAAATAGTTATTATTATTTTAGGTAATTATAATGTGCTTTCTGAACCACTTGATAAAATTTGCACACGAATTATAAACTAACATAAATCTATAACAGATACAACACCCAGTCCGTAAATTCAACACTGTGGAAGGGGAATCCCACATGTTCCCAGTGATCAATTTTTAGGCCGTGCTAGGAAAAGAACCAGGGACCCTAAGCTCGGTTGGTCCAAGGCGTCGGACCACATTTTTTATTTTTTTAGCACCGCGTTCAGGTTATACGTATATACATTCTATTAACACTACCTTTACTAATCTTATTAGAGTAAATATGCGAATAACTTGGAAGGGAGTTAAAGACATATAGCACCGGCGAAAAAAAACAATTCTTTTAACTTTTTCATTGTTCTTTCACTCCGTGGATAAGTTAAATTATTTTCTGATTTTTTTTACATTCCTTTCTTCTCCCCTTCCCTGCTCCAAGGTTATTGGTGATATCTATGATGATACAACTCGTGGTAATTTAACCAATAGCTATAAACACTTTTATTGAAAGTGTATTTGGAACATTCCCGGGAATCCGATAATGGCTCGTAACACCACGTGATAACTCTGCATCGTGCTACCAACCCAACAATATGAATGTTACAGTGATTTTAAGACTCTCCCTTATCTCTGAGTTGTCTGTCCAAAAGGCCACACTTTATATCCCCTTACCCTCCCACGGGACCTTACAATCAACTTTGATGATGGGGGAACCTTATCAGACGTTTCAAAAAGTTACTATTTTCTTTTATTGAATCGCGTCTCAAGACAAGCTATGTGATCAACATTTTTCGTTTTTGTCGGGTGATATAAATGTCGACGGCTTTAAAATAAATAGAATTAAAATAATATTTCGCCATTGTTTCTGACATTATATTTATCTTTTTAAGGGCAGTATTATGGCCGTTTTAATTGCGAAACTTTTTTCTGCAAAAATAAAAAAAATATTGCTCCAATAGAAACAGAACGTTTAATTTTCTTGCCGTGGTGATATAAAGAGTTGATGAATATCTGCCATGAGTATAGCTGCGTTTGCGAGATACTTTTTATACGAATAGAAAAACGTTGTCATTAAATTCTATAAAATCCTTGGCAGATATTCAACTGTTAAGGTCACCAGGTGTAAAAATAAATTATACTTCTACCAGAGAAAGATTTTATTTATTTTGGCCAAAAAATGTTTTTCTATGAAAACTTCAAAAATACTCCTGCACCTAGCTAGCATTATCTACATTCCCACCTTAATATGACTACATTTCAACTTTCAAAGTAGGGGCCTTATCTGACAGGAAATCAGCACCGTAGTGTAGTAGTCAGTGCACCTGGGCTACGAGCCTAGGAGTCCCGGGTTCGATACACAGCTAATGCCATGGGTATTTTTCATAAAAGGGTATTAATCCCAACGATCACCAGGGCCTGGTTAGTTTGGAAAGAGCCTCCACGGAAATAATGTACAACACCACCCAATATCAGTGCTCAGGGAACTGCAGGTCTTATGAAGAAAACCTTATCTTTGCTCTCTCTCAGTTAACTGTTGCCAAATCTCCTCGCTCTCGGCTATGTCAGAAGGTGATGTGCCGGGGTAAAAAGGATCTACTGGCAACCTCGACTAACCAGCGTTGCGAAACTTGTCTTATATTTGAAGGAAGATTGACCACACGAAAACAGGAGAATGACAACGTTGTTTCCCAATAATAACGATTCAGATTCCCTCGGCGATGATATCCAGCGTAGTACATTAGATTGTCCCCTGGAGAAAGGTACACAAGTAGACTATCGGATAGTCATCCTATAACTGGGCTACGAGTGCTATATATATATATATAGCTCGTAGCCCAGTATATATATATATATATATATATGTGCTAATAGTGATATGTATCTTGATATATATATATATAAAAAGATACATATGGGATATATATTATGCCGATCAACATAATCCTTTTTTAATTACGAATAAAAGGAACTGGTAGAATCCCAATAACAGTTATTCAATAACTGAACAAATGTAAAATATTTTTAACAAACGTTTCTACTGTAGCAATATTTTATTTATTTTGGACAAAGTTTTTGTAAATAAAAACTGTAAAAATATTGATATTGACTAGCATTTCTTTCTACCCCACCTTAAACAACCCAGATTAAAAATACTATTGATATATATTATCGTCACCCGAGAATGCAAGTGTTCTATGTCCAATTTTTCACTTTTGTGTAAAAGAGCATTGAAGTTTGACCTTGTGTATAAAACCAATGTTACTAGAAGACAACTCGAGCTTGTATTTTCTTAAGTAATTATTTAATAGTCTCAATTTCACCACATGTGGATCATATGCATTCTAAATAAACGTATACACCAAATATCTCAAATTTAACCATTTTGGAGATAGAACACTTGCATTCTCGGGTGACGTTATAGTAATTACGTAATTTAAAAAAATCACAGATAATTTTTTAAATTTAACATACGATTCTTGACATTTTCTTCATATTCTTTAATATAAGTTTGAAATACAGCTAAAACCACTATAAAGACTTCTGCGTAATCAATTTTCTTTATTTTATTTTAACTGAAACATTGTTTGGACGACCTATAAACGAGATGGCACCTTTCTACCATAGATAAGGGAGCAATATAGAAACGCCACTCTAATATTAGCAAGTAGAACCATATTGTGAGCGCTGGAAGCGTTAGCGCTCGGAACTAATAAATCGATAGAACGGAAGAGAGACATTTGAATGTACATGATTGCATTCTCACCCCCCTTCAACTCAACATACCATTTATTTTTAAAACATTTAACTTATAAAACTTATGCCAGGCCTCCACCGTGGTTCGGATTCCACGTTAAACTGTAGGTCCTCCATTTCATCTCACAATCACCCTACCATTGCACATTAAGCGTAAGTGCGTATAACCCGAACGGGTAGTAAGACGCGGTGCTAATAACAATTATAAAACTTGAGCATTCACATCAAGATATTGGAGGGTTTTTTACGCTCAAAATATGCCGGTATTTTCACAAATATAATAAAGTTGAATATATTTTTTTTAAAGTTACATTTAGTGGAAGGTAGAAATTTAAATAGTTGGATAAACATATAGTAATGAATATTATAAACTTGAAACAGAGTATACTATATGTTGCGGCATGATTATAAATCTTATTATTATATAAAAAATAAAGTAATTGAAACAAAACCCATTATTTAATACTTAAAAAATACGTTCTGATAGGTTAAATCATGAAAATGTAGCTAAAAGATACGACTATATTGTCGATAAAAATTTACAAAATAAAGTAATGATGAATTTTACATAGAGTTTACGAATGAGCATGGCTTTATGACGTAATTACCAGCCTGGCTGTCTACTGTTCGTGCCTAAACTAATTGATGTGAACAACAGATCCTATAAGAATATTATATGCTTCCAACCACAACGTCTCTTAGTAAAATATTTTGTTTTCTTTCCAATAATGGCAAACATTTATCAAACTCACCTTTCCATGGCAACTAGCAACATTTTAATCTAGCGTGTTTTCAAAACCAGATGGGTTGAATTAAATTCTAGCGATAATGAACTTAAGGGGGGTATAACACTCTATCTTCTAATATAAAACGGGACACGAAGGGTGTTCTCCAAAGTCTTGGCCACGTTCCAAAACTTTACTGTTAGCTGGAAATTCAATTAATTTCTCTGAAACTATTCCCTCCCAAAATACTATTTGAATTTAAAAACATCCGTTTGAATGCAGATGAGTCTCCTCAATTCGACGGGAAATACAAGCTTCCTCGTTAAACGATCGAACCTATCTTCTTGTCGACACAAACATAGAAAAGGTCTGCTGGTACAGATTGGTTCATTACACCGGATATCATAGCTGAGGTAACTGTAACGTTACTATTGGGGAACAACCTTGTCATTCTCTCGTTTTTATGAGACCAATCTCCCCTCAAATATAATATAAGTCTCGCAACGCTGGTTGGTCGAGGTTGCCTGTAGATTCTTCTTACTCCAGCATACCACCTCCCGATATAACTGAGAGCAAGGAGATTTGGCAACAGTTAAATGAGAGAGATTGAAGACAAAGCTTTTATCCATCAGACCTGCAATTCCCTCAGCGATGATATTGGGTGTAGTCACACGACTAGATTAAGTTGATCAGCGAGCGATCACATTTGATTTAAAACATGGGATGTTGTTCGAGTTTCACTAAGAATATCAATCCCTTGGCCCGTAATTCGCGATGCCTATAAAACTAAGGTATTGCCAATCAGAGGTTGCGCGTAGGTTGAATAATTAAAATAAAACCTTTAAAAATACACGAGTTTGGTTTTAACCGGAATGAACACAAAACTATTGTCTATGCCCGTATACATATATATACCTGAAAACATAGTTTAAAAATTGATATTTTCTACTGTAAAAACGTGCAAAGATTCACATATTTTGGTTGATTATAAAAAACTTGTGCCCCATAAATGAAAGGTAACTGTTATGGGAACCTAGAGAATAGATCTTTGTAAAGTGAATTATTTAGTTTAGCGGTAGAGGGGGAAATCTGGTATTGCTGTAGGATATGAAGCGTGGGTTTGTCAGGAGAAATACAAGAGCAAGGTGAATACGGTTGGAATGAGATATCTAAGAAATGTATGTAGACAAAATCGTATGGACATAGTCGGTAATGAATGGGTGCTAAAGGAGTGTGGTTTGAAAGCGAAACCAATATGTCAATGTGAAAGAAGTGTCTTTCGTTGGTTTGAACGTATTGAGAGGATGAGTGTGGCTCGAGTGACGAAGGAAATATATAAAGGTAGAGTGTGTGTGGATCAAAGGGAAGGGGTAAACCATGTAAGACGTGGCTAAATGTTGTAAATGAATGTGTGAAAAAGAGAAACATTATGAATTTTAAGAGTAGACTTAGTGTATAGATGTTGTTGAAGCGGAGGGAGTATGCGAGAATAGGGAAGTGTGGAGAAAGTTAATAAAGATGGATTAAGTAAGGAGTTGTTTTTGAGCTATATGCACGATTTACTGCCTACCCCGTAAGGGAACGGCGTGATTATGTATATATGTATGGTCTAAGGCGTCACTCGGACTTGAAAAGTGCTTACGGGCTCCGCGCCGTGATTGAATGATTGAATAATTAAGTTTACGGCGAAAGATAAAATCTACGATAAATATTATTTTCTTCTTGATAAATATTATGATTATTTGAAAAAACCTAGGAATCAAATACGTTACGCTAATCTACCTAGTGGATTAATAGTATTTTTGGCTCCTCAAAGAGGAACCGTTGTGATCTTAAAAAACAAATACAAATCATAGCGGAAAATTAAGGTGTAAATTCAACAACTTGCTTGAACTTGTGCTGGAGTTTGTTGGCAGGTAGACGTAAAATAGAGAGCGGTTTATCTTTAAGGGTTTAAACTTCACCGAATAAAGTTTCCCTGCCACACCGGTTGGTCGCCGTTTGNCGTTTGAGCCCAAACGTCTTTAATGATCCTCTCGCTTATCTGATAAAAGATGTCACGTGTTCAGATAAGTGACCGTATCTCAAAGTACATTATCGCTGTGCAGGATGCGATGGTTGTGGCCGTGAGGTTGGTAGAAGTGCTCGCCACCGTCACAGTGGTGGGGATCATCACAGTCGTGGCAGCCATCTTGGTACTGTTCGAGCGCTTCCTGTGGGTGTTCCTGCTACTAATCAAGCCCTTCGTGTGGATCTTGGATATATTCCTGTGCGTCCTCGAGTACATCTTCCTGGTGCTGATCGACGGACTGATCGTGTTGACGGAGAGGATCACAAACTCTTTCTGGGCGGAGCACCCTTTCCAGTGGCTGTACGACGTCAGAGACACGCTGAGGGGGTATTGAAATCTTGACTCATATCTTCAACCGATTCTTCTCAAACTGTATAGTAACGACTGCTCTCTGGGTAAAGAACATTTGGTTTTATGCCACTTAATTTTATTGAAAACCCGTTGCTACAACCACAAGTATAATCTCTAAAATTAGATGTGTCAAGTTTTTGTGTTTATGTGATTTTCTATTAAATAATATCAACATATATACTTTTTTTGTTTACTTTAATTCTTCTTTATCTAAGAGCCTATCGTTAATTTTAAACTTGAGATAACACTTAGACTATTTCAATATAATTTTATTAATAATTATCTTATTGGTATAATTAAAATGGTGTGTAATTTAATAGCCTTTTCCGTGGTCTGAAATACATAGCTCCAATTCCTTATGGGAACGAATTAAGTAACGCGAGACAATAGACAAACAACTTATGTTTCAGAGCTTACTATAGTACAATTTTAGTAGGAAGAACCATATATGACAGCTAGAAAAACTTCTATACTTTGATTTTCTTACGAATAGATATTTGGAACACCTTTTAGAAAATACAATTTTTTTTTTGCGGTCAACATTAATAGAGTTTTACTTTATTATTAATGTTATTTTTATATGATCATATCTATGGAAAGTGAAAGCTGCACATCACATGACTTGAAAGTAGATCTAGTAATTTTTCTAGCTGTCAGATATGTCTTTTGGTAAGAAAATTGAGGAATAGATCTATCTTAATGTTTTTAGGCTATATTACGTCATATAAGGAAAGGTTGAGGGAAGGGGTGTTTAGGATGCAGGACGATTCAAATATTGGATGACTTTAAGGAAAGAAGAACCTTCTGGGAGCTGAAGAAGGCAGCAGAGGACAGGCCATATTGGTGGTCTAAGTTCACTGACAAAAGGAATGAACATTTCGTAAGACAGAACACCAAATAATAATAATAATAATAATAATAATAATAATAATAATAATAATAATAATGTATTCATACTATCTGCAGCTGTCACTTTTGATGCATAGTATAAATACCTATGAAGTAACACACATAATAATTTAGTACAATTTGATCAATTTCTACCGCGAATAAAAAAATACATATAAAAAAAAACATGGTTTAATCTAGGATTTGTCCAATGTTTTTTCTATAAAATCACGACGCAAAAAAAGGAATATTTATAAGGGATAACAATTTCTTCGCAACTTTTACTCTTCTGAAATAATTATTATTTGAGCTAAATTTACTGTAAAGCTACGATAAAAGGGGACACCCTTCGAACAACGTAAATTAACTATAACCATACTAATATTCTGTACTAGATATTAGAAAGGTATTTTTAGTATGCCTAAATGGACCAACCTTTGCGTTAAGAGAGAGTGGAAAACCATCTTGAAACACCCTCAATACACCCGTCGGAGATCTGAACCCAAATTTCCCCATCATAGGCAATCCAGTATATTGCGATTGTGACGCCTTAAACTATGTGGCCAACAACACAAGTTTAATTTAAATAAAATAGTATCTATTTAGTCCCATATTAGACTCAATTTAATCAAAAGTTGGGTTGTATAGAATTATTTACAATATCTACTTAATGGAATGCTATTTATGCCGTTCGTTCAACAAAATCAATTATTTTTGACAAGAAAAATTGATAGCTATTTTTCTAAAAAGTTGATAGTTTAATGTTTACTTTCTTTACTTGAACTATCTTACTTTTTGTATTTGTTTAGTATATTTGCCGAGAAGGCTTTGGTATTTACTGGCAGGTTCAAAAGTCCTTTGTTTAGATAATATAGTTTGTTTTTACGTGACAACTTGATAAGTCCAATTGCTCAATCGATTATCAATAAATTCACACCGAAAATTGTTTTTGATGAATTTCTTCACATTTCTTCTCGCCAAAAACTCGTAACTAATGTAGATAAATACAGCCCGAAACAAGCGTTGCATCGTAGTGCGCTTTTTTTCGAGTCTTTATTAAAAAAACATTCCGAGATCAATGGAACAATTTTACCAAATTAAAAACAACAACATTAAAAAAAATTAAATATATGTTTCACTGACATAGTTTCACTGTTGCAAGTGAAGTGTGCAGAAACCCTCGTGATATTTTTGGTTCGAGCGTAATCGTGTATCTAATACCCCGGTTAATCGTATGCGAGATAGACTCTTAATACATTTAAAAGGAACATATTATACACACATACAAAACATCAAAAAACAACTCCGTACTTAATCCATCCTCAAACTTTCTTAACACTTCCCTATCAACTCCCGTCTCTTCAATACCAATCATAGACCAGTCATACATTCTCTTTTATTCTTAAAAATACTGTTTCTCTTTTTCACACATTCATCTACGACATTTAACCACGTATTAAATGGCCCACTCCTTCCTTTTGATCCACACAATACCTTCATAATATATTTGCTTTGTCATTACACTCATTATCTCAAAATGCCCAAACAAACGTAACACCTTTCTTTTGTATTGAAAATTGGATACCCTTTAAAACTGAACTCTTTAGCACCCATTTATTCCTGGCTGTCGTTGCGAGTTTTTTCACACACATTTCGTCCAAAGATCTTTCATATTTCGTTCTCACACTTTTATCCTGAAATTTTCCCCCTTTAATACTTATTTGCTTAGTACTCTTACGCTAGTTAACGTACTGAACACTTCACAGATAAATCAAATTGGTAAATTACAAAGGATAAAATGGGTTTAAATATACTTATTACTCCTATACTGAACATGTGTAGTCATTGCTGTTATACTGAATTCGACCAACAACATCCTCTGAGCGTGAGACGTCACTCGACCCATTGAAAACGTGCAATATTTTACTACAAGACAGCGCATGCGTAGCTATTTATCCTCCATGAAATAAAATGAATTTATACATATTATAATATTATAAGACCACTTTGGCTATATTCTTTAGCCGTGACGTCACTAAAGGAAGAATGTATTGCAGGTTGCAGAGCATGACGATCCCGTTGAATGTAATAGATTCAACACGTTCCTGAACAACAATTATACATTGGTTTTCTCCATGAATAAAACAAGAAACTCTATAAATGAATCTTTCTTTGTATAAAAAAAGATGTATGAAAACCTTTTGTCCAATAGTCGTAGTCTTAAGAATGCAAACAAAGCAAGATCAACCACTGAAATCCGTAATATTTTGTTATCTATGCCAAAACATTTTACAAACTCTCCCACGTGAGTGAAATAGAATATGTAACCTTTGTAAAGATGATACTAAATTCGCAAGTATTAATTATTTTCTTTATATATTAGGTCAAATGGAATCTAACGTAAGTAAAAATGCCGTGATTAAGCATTATTCATTCGCTCCAACATAATATTATCCTTTATATTTTGTAATAAATCTATTAGTTATGGTGAAAATAATATCACTTTAAAGTTCACAATTAATAGTTTAAGTGCCAAAAATTATGTATTCTTCTAATATTTAAATAAAATATAATTTATTTAGTAAATACCAAAACGTATTAGTAATATTCGTTGTAGTAATACTTAAAATACTCCGTTTGTTAACCTATCTTAAAAGTGTAGTTGAACTTGAAATTTCAATATGTCAAGGGGTCATAGAGATATAATACAAAGTTTGTAGGTTCTGGTTCGAATACGGGGACGATGATAAGTATGTCAAATACTTAGGTTTATATATTGACGGACACTTACACTGACAAACACATATAGAGTCTGTCTTAAGGAAAACGCGCCTACATTAGGTATATTGCGAAGGCTATCTGGCGTGCCCCAAAAATTAAACTCATTATTTATTATGATTTACTACAGGGGTTTCCAAATTACAGCCCATGGGCCACACACGACCCGCTACAAGATTATACCCGGCCCGTTTCAAGATTTGACCAAAAAACAAATAAATTTTTTCTCTTCGTTATTTATTAACTACACTGTTTATTTGGCATGTTCAGTTTCTGCCCGCACGCGTGCTTCCCCCATGACACCAAGCCAGAGTGCTTCCCCCCACGACACCAAGCCAGAGTGCTGTCCGAATTGCAAACCCTAATTTTCAGTCGCAGGCGTCATTCGTCATTCCTCATACCGACAACAGAACGGCTTGTGATGATTTTTAGGTAGTACTAAGTCTCCCTGCAGAGGGTTATCAATGGAGAGTTCCGAAAGATGTTAAATAATTTCTAAAAAAATAATTATATTGAATAATTATTATAAATATAATTTATTACATATAAATTGATTCATTTCTCACAGAGAAGAATCAACGTCAATCACTTTTATAAAACACTAACTGGCCTTGGAAAGTGGATTTTTTTATAGACGTGTCTGGCAATATGATTTGAATCTAGATTTGCATGTTGAAACAAATTTGATTTAAGATATATTTGCGCATGTCAAGGCATTCAGGGCAAAAATAATTCTACTTGAAGAACAGGTGAACGTTATTTTGGCCCGAATAAATGTGTAAAATATATATTATGTGGCCCGCATAGCAAAAAGTTTGGAAACCCCTGAACTAATAAATAGTCACTTTCAGTACCTCAGTCATACATGGGATACCGCTGTTCCCGGTATTCTCAATCTACTCCAAGCTGCACAAAACAAAGCTGTAAAGAACATATTTGACCTACTAAACTTATGCACGAGCAAAAACCTATACATAGAAAATGACATATTACCAATTTAAGGTCTTCACAAATTCAATATCTTATTATTTGTAAACTTTAAAGCGAAGGATTTCACATACAAAAACAACACCCAGCGCAGTTACCACACAAGACACGCTGGTTATGTGTACCTAAATTCAATTAGAATAGAGTACGGAAAAAACACGCTCTCATTTCATGGCTACCAAATGTACAACCACCTCTCAAAACCACTCAAAAACATCAAAACCCCACATTAAAAAAAAAAGAAACTTAAATCTTTTAAAATTAAATCAGTAGCTAAATGGGACTGTCTTGTATCCAATTAATAGTTTCTATACTTATTATAAATAACATTAATATCAGATTATACCTCTTATATTTTCAAGAACAAAATATCAAAATAAATTAATTGACTCAGTAAATATCAAAATCTATTTTATTTTCTGAAATGATGTATACATAATAATTACAACTTGATTAAAAAAAAAGCAATATTCTACAAACAAAACAATTCCTATAAAATTGGTCACCGTAACATTATTGAATTACCTATTTAATATATTACTGTATGAAATATAGTAAATGCATTGTCGCGCAATGATTTTTTAATTACTAGCCTATATTACAATAAAATGTCTTAAAATTACCCAAAGTCTTGCATTTATATATTTAAATGTGCTATCAACGTCCACCATTAAATCAAATTGTTAAATTAAATTTTTAAGATCTCCACCTAGAACTCTGCTCAAGATCAGATATTTTGATTGGTAACTTATAAATAATCACTTTGTAACATTGATACTAAAATTGTAAATTGTAAACTTAAACCGTAATAAAATGCTTAACACATTTATTTTGTATTTTCGTGAAAACTTATCTCGTTGTTTAAATAGTCCAATTTCTGGCAGAAAGGTTAAGATTTAAAAGTGTTTCAGGCCAATCTAATTTGAAATTTATGTTTTTATATTATATCTTCTGTGTTTATAATGGGGATGTTGTATATACCTTGTAATTAATATTTGTAGAGGAAACCCATTCTGAATTTTGAATTCTTTTTATCTCTAGCGGTAAAAAGAAGTTAAGTCGGCAACACTGTAATAAATTACGTGATTTTTCCCACGCAGGCGCACTGCGGAGACATGTCTATGCCGGAGTGGACAATGACGCCAGAGCTGCAGGCGACGGTAATGACTGGAGTGATTCTTCTGTGCGCGTGGTTCGCCGTCTGGTGGGTCCTCAGACTGATCCTGTCGATGTTGTGGCCAATATCGGTGGTCGTCATAGCGGCGGTGATATTCTACCCCGAGACGGCACGGCGGCTGGCGCAAGAGGTCATACCGCGACATCTGGAGACGTTGAGGGAGTGGGCCCAGCTCTACTTGAGGGGAGCCAACGTCACGCTGCCGAGTCAGAGTTAAGAATGAAGCGGCCCTTGACAATCAAAACTGTATATTTATAATCCTTTTTTTTCTCAACAGCAACAACAATAATAATAAAGTTATATGAACGTGTGTGAAAGTGTTACATTATCATCACTATACTATAAAGCCACATGGCTGACTCACTCACTCACTGACATTAATGTTTGCCCACTTCCAGATGAGCTATAAACTTGAAATTTGGTAAACTTATAGCTTCTAGCCTGTAACCTGCGGGAAAAATTTCAAAAAGTTAAAGAAATTAATTTTTAACCCCCAAAAAGAAATAAAAATGGCGGAGCAACTTTAAAGTCGGTGCAGACCCTTCTTTGGATATTTATTGTGGCTAATCGGTAAGACCTATCAAAAAATGGATTGCACCAGAGATAGATTGTTTAATTTTAGGTAAATTTTGCACATTTTCCACACATTTTTAATTTTCTGACATACTTATGGGACAGCTGGAGTCATAAAATTGTAAAAATAAATCATCGTTAAAAACAACGCTGTGATTACATTAGTTTACACTCATTGGGGGTTTGTGGGTGGAAGCCACAACGAGCAAAGCGATTATATTATATACCCCAATGCTTTTTGTGTTTTTACACGGGGTGTTTTGTTTGATGTCGCATATATTCAAATCTGCAATAGCACGCCATAGAAGTGGTATTCAAGATGGTTTGAGAGGGGATGTTAGTTAGGGTAGGTGTTTTTACAGTTTTTTAATTACAAAAAGACATTTTTGTACAAAATAAATACAAAATTTCTTCAGTAGAAATATGTACATTTAATTTATTTTCTACACATATCAATATCAACAGTTTTTTAACATCTGTCATGAGAAGAGTGGGAACTAAACAAAAACTTTTTGAACATTGAAAAATACTCTGGTTCAAATTTCGTGATGCCTTCGACAAAGATTTCAAAATTTCAAATAGTAGTAAATTAAACTAAACGTATAGACTAAAGCAATACACATTAATGGTGATATTCAAAATAAGGGTATGTCGCGCCCGAAAAATCCTTCTGCCAGTGCGGATATTATTTTATACATCTATGAAAGCGACGCGGTAAAGTTTAATTTATTGTTCAGGACTCTCGCATACACGCACGATACACCCCAAATGTTCACTCCATACGGCTCTTATTGCTACTAACTTCCTGAACTATGTTCTTGGTTTCCCAACGTTTTAACACTTTGCACTGAGAAATTTCACCGTCTCATATTTATGAAGCACATATTTATTATTTAAAAAAATCCACTAGCTGAACTAACTGACGATCGCCATGATAATTAATTGGGCGAATGTTATTTTCAGAGGTGGCTGAGAGGTCTATAACGTCAGGTACGAATCCTGTCCAGGTGCATTGGGTGTGGTATATATATCATCTAATGTTATTTGTGGGTTTTCTCGACCTCTTTTCAAGATATAGTAAGTGCATTTATTTAAAGCTATACTTTCTACCTCCATAGAATATGTAATCAAGGTGGGATGGAAGGGGATGGGAGAAAAGGTCAGTATTTTTTGCAATTTTTATAACAAAACATTATTATTTTTTGGACAAAATAAATCAAATATAGCTCCAGGCCTAGAGTTTCATTTTCTACACATTGTGATATCAATATTTGTTGAATATCTGTCATGAACATATTATAATTTTTTAGAAATTTTTTAAATAAAGATAGTTGTTTTTCATTTAATTCCAGGACACCCTTGACAGATATTCAAGAACTGTTGAGGTCACCATGTGAATAAAAATAAACAATAGGTTTCTACTGGAGAACTATTTTATTTATGTTGACCAAAAAAATCTGCTTGATACAAATAAGTCAAAAGTACTGCCCTTAAATCGCAACTTTTCACAGTAAACAAAGTGTACATCATATTTAAAAAATATAGATATTTGAGCTCGCTTTGTGAAAGTTTCTATATCTGCATCAAATATGGATTTAAACATAATAAGTACCAACTTTGATTGTTGTAAATGCAAGTCAGTTTCCACAGATACAGCTTAACCATTTCGTGGGAGGTACCGGTACAATCTAAAATTGGAGGTCGAACATGATACCTTTCTTTAAATATGTAATCGAATTAAATTTAGATGATGTCTAAGAAATGCAACGTAATCGTTTTGTGGGGAATGCAATCTAAAATTGGAGGTCAAACATGATACATTTAAACATGGAATAGATTTAAATTTTGAGCTAGGAGGGCGATGGAAAGGACCAACCTACAGCTCTCACAGGAAGAAGAAGCCGTACTTTCAGCTGTTACTTTTGCTGTCCTAGTCGCCATGTTGGTTCCACTAATCTACTTATTCAGCCCTTTCCTTCTACTCACCGTGCCCGTACTCATAACCTTTGGAGTCCTGCTGGCCATCGCGCCTGGAATCGTAGTCATCACTCTCAATGACATCAGGACTCTTGTGGCCGCGGTTATTATTAAGGTATGAGGGTAAGTCCATCACCATTTTGGTTCCACAAATGACCTTATGATCAGCCGCGCTTACACGATCAGACTATTTGGGGTCGCCATATACCCACTGTTTGTTTTTATCCACAATTAATTTACTCCTCTTTCACTTTAACCGTAATTATGACAATATATAGGCCAACATATTTATTTTAGTCAGAAGGTCCCGGGTTCGATCCCCGGCGCTTCCGTATATTATGTGAAGCAGTGGTTCTGGAACGGGGTCAAGTCAGCCTCAAGAGGACAAATGAGGAGATATTTGAATAAATAAGTAGTGGCTCTGGTCCAGAAAACTGAGGCGTGCGACTAGAGGGTTCATAGTACTGACAACATGACACCCTATATCTGCAGAAGATGGCGCTATCTTCTCCAACAAATGGTGACCACTCGATCGGTATGGCTTAATTGCGGCCTGGTGCCATGGAGTTTTTTACTTAACATAACCTTAAATATAATATCAAAATTAAAGCGAACTAACTGTATTACTAAGTTCACTTTAAAGTTGGCCCTTCTTTTAAGACAAAATTTCCGCCTATAAGATAATTGCCGAATAAAGCTCCATATTTCTTACACTATAGTTAGTTTGGAATAAATAGAGACTGTTCTTACATATAAAGTTAAAGGCAATCTTAATTACCTAGTCATGCCTTCGTTTTAGCTGAAAGTTAGAAAGTAGGGCTATATTTCTTAATACCACTATGACGTATCTCATAAGTTAGTGTCAGTGTACTTTATCAACATAAGCCTTCACCTCATTGGTTAAGCGCAGTGTACTCATTTTACACATCCGAACTGCTATGACGCTGTAAAATAGATTTTACGTGACACATGAGCTGTAGCTCTCCAGTCTGGCTACCTGCATTCATAGACTAATCCAAGGTAAAATGCATCCACCCTGAAAGGTAGCAAGCTTAACTTGTACGTTTATACTATGGCGTAGCTTATAAGATAAAGCCAGAGTGTAATCCGTCGAGGGGAGACCGCTGCCTTTCAGGTTAGACGAAGTTTACATGTGACCTATTCTTCAAGTTTCGAGGCAAAATATTTTGTCTTTGAGATTAAATTAATGAAAAATTAAAATAAATATAACAAAGCACAATTATTTTACTACCCATTTGCGTGAATACACTCAACCCCCATAAGTTATCAAATAATTTGCGCAACACAGTCTGTTGCTCTAATATATTGATCATGTATAGGTGGGTTTGAAGAGTCGTGCAACAGTTTAAACAAAATAATCACGTTGAAATATTTTGTGCAACACAAGAATATCGTCAAATTGTATCTGGCCTGTTTAAGTTCTGTTGACCGACAGAGGGTAGTTTGAGATTCAATTTTCAGAGTCCTCTTCGCTCATTTAGTTCTATGACAGCGTCAATCTAATCAATTCAGGAAATAAATGATTCAGAGATATTCTGTAAATTTTGAAAAGGAAAATAAAAGTGAATAAGAACCACAATTTGAACAAAATACGGGCTGCGACAAATTGTTGAAAAAAAACCCAACAACAACAAAGACATTTCAAATTATTTTAATCCGATAACTTTCTTCTATTTGCATATGAACGTACAATACTCTTTTTGCTAAACAAGCCACTTAGAATATACTTTAATCGCTACAGCTTAGATCGGACTCATTTTTGCAAGAGTTCAATTTTCACAATGTGTGGAAACATATGCTGTGGTGTAGCTTCTTCGTGTTTCGGAGGCTTGTTTTTTTTATTACGATGGATTAAATATCCAAACTATGATATATTTGTTAGGTACGGCTATAGCAGCATCTAAATATCATAAAATAAACTCCATGGTAAGAGCCTGCAGGCGAGGTATATCAACCAAGTTGCTGAAACCTCTAACGATGATAGTGCCAACATTTACGGATAGAGGGTGTCATGTGGTCAGAACAAAAACCCCTTGGCCATTAATCTCAGTTTTATACACCGGAGCTGCTACTTATTTATTCAAGTAGCTCCTCATTTGTCCTCACGAGGTGGAGTTTTACCCCGTTTCAGACCCATTGCGTCACATAAATATTCTGAAGGCTACCAGGATTGAACCCAGGACCTCTGGATCCGTAGCCAGAAACTGTTACCACTAGACCACAGAGGCGGTTGCATCTATATATCATATTCTTTAAATTAATTCCCGAGTCTAGGTGTCATTTTTCAATTTAAGGAATTGTTTTTTTGATGTTAAAACACTAGTGTAATTGAATTTAAAAATGGACCTTTGATCCTATTCAAAACAGTAATTTATAGCTAATACATTAATTTTGGTGTTGTGTTGATAATTTGTAAAGGTTTAGTTTATTTTTAATTATTTTCACTATTTGTTTCAGTTACATTTATAGTTTAATTTAAAATTATTGGATATTTAAAACCTATACTTTTAACTTAACACTAATGACAACCTTAGGTGTATGTAAACTAGAAACTAAAATTATATATTTCCTAAAGTAGTTAACTTTAACTCTTTCTGTTTATAGATTATTACGGCTCTTCAATAACAAATATTATTTGGCAGGAGGCTAAGGAAATGTCAAGTACTCAGATTATTTTGTTGTTGCAATTGTAATCAATGATTTTGTAAACATCACCAAAATATGCTGAAAACTGTGGAACAATTGGGTATGTTTAGTAAGAATTACAAAAATAGAAAATACACAAAACCTCAGTGTTTTTTTCAAATAAATAATATCGAAAGAATAAGTTAAAATTCAGACAAATTTAAGGCCTATGGTAATCCCACAACTTACTTAAGGATTACGTGTTTGGGTCCATTACGGAACTTTAATTTGCGTAAGTCGAATTTGTAGATTTGTAGTACTGTATCTTAATTTTAACTTCATAAAAAACTGCAATATTTTGATGCTGAACGTTTATGAACGAAGAATATATTTATAACACGTAAAAAATGCAAGAAGACCTAAAAATTAAACAAAATACAGTATGCACATATGTTAATAATGTATTAGTGTGTCACCAACCTCAAATCAGATAAAACCTCGCAAGTATTGTGTTTATCAAGATTTTCGTTAATTTTCGCGACTTACTTACTTGCGTAGCTGTGAGTTTACGTAAGTTGCAGGTTACGTAACTGTATTTTTATAACTTGAAAAATCACACGTTCACAATGCAACCGGGAACAAAGAGCAGTTACTATACAAAGCTCATTCAAATGACAACAGTTCTTGATACGTAGAAATTACCATGCAAGGACTTACCTAGGTGGCCGCATGGTCTAATGCACTGGTCTCGCAGTAGACTAGACTAACCGATCATGGGGAGATCGAGTTTCAAATATCGGTCGGGTGTACTGAGGGTAGTTAATCCAAAATTGTTTCCCACTCTCCCTATACGCAAATGCTGCCATACTTCCTATAAATGCAGGGTGGGGCTGAAACAATTAAACGATTAGTAACTTGAAAATCATCACTTTAATTGAAAAGTAAATATTCACTAGCTAAATAAAAGCAAACTACATAATATACTTTTTCATTTTTTGATGATATCATCACTCAGGTGAGCTCCACTAGACGTCAGGTGAACCTCAGCACGTTGTCCATCACTTTCCTCATCATAGATCATCTAATTGTTTCCGCCACACTCTGTATAGCCTTACTAATCCCTAAAAACACTAACATAATTAGTACATAAGCTTACAACCCGAACTAGTGGTAAGATACGAGGCTAAAAAAAAAAGATGAAAAAACCCAAACAAACATGTAGGTTGTGAATTGCCCCTCATGAGCTATCAAAACATTCTGTTCGCGTTTATTGTACCCTTCGTTTACCCTGAAAGGTGGCACCGCTACCTTTCAGTGTGGACAGCATGTACAGCTTCAAATCTTCTCATGGTCCGTTGTAAGTTAACCTGTGGTGCACATTAATTTTCAAAGGCTTATATTATTAGTTTAATACTTTGCATCGAATGGATTTTGAAATATTTTTTTTACATAAATTGTACCTTACTACTTGGCTAGGATATTCACATAGTTAAACTCATGGTGTAGAAATGAAAATGGTAGAATATTAGATAAAGCACCAGAATTTGCGCGGAGAGAGAGTGGGAAAACTTTGGTGGAAAATTTTTGATAAATTTGGGTGAGGCTCCAGCAAACAGCAAACCAGACCAACACAGATGAGACCCACGCCTTTGTCTGTGTGTCCCCAATTGTTTGTTATTTTGAGAGTTTTGAAAGAGCCTTACTAATTTAATTATTATATATTATTATTCACAGCTTACTAGCCATATGAATATAATATTCGATATCTTGTTTGTAAGTAGTATCAATAAAATGAATATATAAACAAATATAAATGATTAGCCGTTTATTTAAATGGTTTTTCGTGTTGCCTTAGCTCAATAAACTGGGTCTATTATTTAAGATAGGAAAGTTTTTTATTGATAAAATTAATGTATGTAAGTCTTGCGTAAGCCATGCGTAGGATGGACACATACTAACGCAAATTAGCCTGTAGTAATGTAATCATCAACTCCTTTTTGACATACTAATTTGGTAGGCCTAAATTTTGTTTGACTCACTTAAATAAAATTGGTGATAAATAGATTCCAATTCTACTGTGGTTTATGTATTTATTTTAATGAATTATTATGTTTGACAATTTTTCTTTGGAGTTTTATATTGAATATTATTTTTTATGTTTGCTTTTCAATTAATTCGCTTCAGTTTCAGTCATCAGCAAGGAAAAGGACATGGCTTTTTTGAGAGTCAAACGTATTTCCTTGCTAAAACAACTTTTAAGTTATTGGTAATAATATATTTTCTAAATAGTTTAAATATTTGCTTAAGAAAAGGGAATGGGTTCTCTTCCTATGCTATCATGTCTCACGTACGGTATAATATAATTTATGCTTATTTTAATATCGCTGGGTACTGAGTTGAGAGACCTAAGATAGTTGAAGAATCCAATCAAAAACTCTGTTTTGGTTTTGTATCTCGCAAGGTCAAAGCCGGACATGCGATCGACGAAACTGTTTATCAGGAAATGGATGACAGTGGTCAGTTGTTCTTCTTTACCATCTTTCGCAAGTCTTTCAACATCTATAGTCGTATATATAACTTCATTCATGTCAATGTTTTTGGTCACAATTGTGGGAAGGAATGAGACTTGTGTGGCTCCGTAACCATTGAGAGCTATTTTATCTTTAAAAAACTCCAAGGCATCTCTCAGTTGGGAGTTATTTCTAGCTCCCCAAGAGTGCAGTGTAAAGTTTATGATTGCCTGAAGTAAGGAACCAGTCGTTGAGTAGAGGTCAACGTTAGAATTTGACCCGAAGTATCCAGAGAAACTGGGCAATTTTAGAAAGTCAACCATGATATGGTATCTTGGATCATGTATATAATTAGTCCCTAGAGTGTTTATAAGATTGTCACGATCCACGTGGTCAACAGTAGAAGGCACAGGTGTTGTAGACGATGTGGGGGCACGTGTTTGTGATGATGTACTTGGTGGCACCAGCGTCGTGGTTGCCACGACCACTGAGGTCCTTGAATGGCACACGACAATAGGACACTCTCTAGGTTCACCTCCAGTTTCAAGTTGTGACACAAAATGTATAATATCGTCGTGGAGTTGCAAGTTCCTAATAGTCGGCAACAGATAGTTCAAAATAACAACAACGAGCTGTCTAGGTCTACTGTTTTCGTGTGGCGGAAATTTATTAAATACTTTATTCCAGTCTACATTCTCATTAGACAACTCCTGCAGGATACCCATAGCCGGGTATCTTATTCTTCCAGGTATACCAGGGCTTTTGAATCCGTCAAAAAGTAAAATTACGTCTTCAAAGCCTCGCACAGCTCGTGGTTCCATTTTTATAGCTGCTCGTTTCATTTTGAGGTGGACGCTGAGCATATTTACATGATCGATGAGGTATTCTGGTAAGTTGGTTCGCCTTCTCATTCTGTCCAAAAGGCCGATCAGCAAATCTCGAGGATTGGTATAGTCGTGACGGACAAAGCCACTCAAAACCATTTCCATGTCAAGTTTGTTGTTCAGCGCTTCCACGATGACCTCTTTTGCTTCAACTACGTCGTTTGGGTACTCCCCGGGCGATACCGTCCTGAAGAGTAATTCATATTCTATCTCGGGGGGATTGACAATTGGGGATATTGATGGAAAGTCAGGGTTGAAAGTGATGTAGCTTGGGGGTCTTAAATCATTTACGATGGCCAAAGATGCTTCTTTCACATTGGTGTCATCTGAGTCCTTTGCCAGCTGAGCAACAACTTTGATTAAAAGATTATACGGGTTAGTCACGTCTTGGTTGCTGAGGAAACTAAGCGTATATTCCAACTCAGGCCGGGTTTCTCGCAGAACATCCGCAATGTAATAAATTGCCTCATTAACTTCTGGGTTGAATCTGCTCAACTCTACGTTTAGTAAAATACCCGCAACTAATTGCTGAGTTGGTTGAAAAAGTCGGTCTATTAGTCCTCCCATGGTATTACAAATTAGTTTTCCCATCGACGAACAGATTTCCTTCGGAGACTTCAGTTCGCTTTGAGGCGAAAACTTAGGGGGTTCTTTTAGCAAAGGGAGGAATGATGCGGAAATTCCCGAGATGAAACTGGCGACCTGTGGACCCCCATTGGGCCGTAGGATCGCGTTTATGTTTACTTTATCGCTTCTCAATGCGTCAAGCCAAGTTTTGATGGCACCTATGAGATATTGGGGGACTACCTTATTCATAGTTTGAAACAACGTGATGAATTGGTTCTTAGGGTCTTGATTAGCCATGTTCTCAATATCCACAAGCAGCTCCGTTGCTCTGATTCGTCGGAGTCTCGCGGCCATGTAAAGGTCGTAAAGTGAGGAATACAGATGCAGACTCAAGACGAATACGGGTCGGTTGAGGATATATCCGAACACATTGACTATGTTTTCCCGAAAGGTGGCGGCTACTTGCAGCCTCAGCTCTACGTCGTGGGCGCTGATGACTTTCCCTGCGGATTGTTGGTCGGAAGGCTCCAGAACGGTTTTTTCAAGTGACCGGAGGCTACCACGCCTTGAATAAGGATTGATGTTAGTTTGGAGTCTCAACGGAGGCACGAAGATAATCCCTCTAAACCTTGAGGGGACCTGGAAATGTCCTTTAGATGGTGGGTTGTATCCTCGAAATGGTTTGTTCGCATCATAGTCACCTGCTCCCTTCCTTTGGTAATATTGTGCGACCCTCTTGAGCCGCAAGTCCGAATTTACCTACGGTTGAAAACAAGATCACGAATGTTACAAACATGCTTTCTTAATCCAGTTTACAGGAAGTAGCTCACCCTAAACCGTACGTTAAGGTTTATACCACACACTTTTGTAGATTCTTTGGATTTTTATTTAATCGTATCAAGACGAGACTACATTTTAAAACTAAAACTACACTTCAACTAAGTTGCGTAACCTAAACATAAATACAAACCTGGCTAAAATTGAATGAAGCCTACTATCATTGCTGAGAAAATTCGCAGAGTATTATAAACAAACTTTAATTAACCGGTATAGTGAAAATATATCTTTCATAACTAGCTAAAAATATAATTTAATCATATGGATCTTTTAACTATTTATACTTTAACATTTTTATTACCAGGAGGGTAAGCTGAGCTGACAGTGAGCCTCAGGGGTGTGTATCAACCATCCTGATTTACAAGTACCATTTCTACAAATTTTTTCCACATTCCTCATCCAGGCGGATACTTGTGAAGATCTACTTAAATACCTCCTTAGTCATTTACCGCTTTGGCGAAACAGCTTAATAATATTGTGTTGGATGTTTCACGAAAATAATAAGTAGGGCACAGAGGGACATATACTATCAATGCTTTGTTGAACTAATAATAAGCCAAAGGTTTGTTTACGCTTATTTTCAGAGAATTTTTTTTTATCAAATAATGATATAAATAGTGGCCAAATCAAACTCATTTACAAACATTCAAATCCATGTTACTTCTGATTAGCCTAGAACCATTGTTTCACTGTTATCGAGTTGATTCGACCAACCATTTGATGATGCACATGTCATTTGCCTTGCTTATAACACAAATTAAGCGACTAAGATTCAGTGCATAAATTGTTCGACTGGTATTTTTATATATAGGATTAAAAAAAACTGTTTTAGATTATATAATAGCAAAGAAAGCTATATATTTTACAAGTAGGTACAGGTAAATTACATTTGTGAGAAAGTAGATGATATTTTTAAATCACTATTTACCATTTTTATATTCCTATTAAATTGTTAATATAGTATTTTACATTCAAACGCATACAGATTTGATTAAAAATAATGTTTAATATTTTATAATCTAGCATATACCCCTGTGTCCTTCTCACTCCCGAAAGAACCAGTTTATCACCAATTCCTACACCATCCACACTACATTATTTTAGGGTATATGTATTTATTTTTATGGCGAAACACGAAATTTGGCATGAGTATTCTTTGTAAAAACCTAAGAAATAAATGTTTTACAAATTTCCAATATTCACATCCTAAAGGATGAACACGGGGTTTGTAGATTTCTTAAACAGTATGCGTATTTCAAAAAATGGTTGAGTTATAACCACGTAATTTGACATGAGTGTTGTTTGTCAAAATAGAAGAGATACATGCCCGAGGATTTCTGAGATTTTTCCGTAATTCAACCTTCAAGGGGGTAAAGTGGGTGGTTTTTCCGTATCTTTTAAATCGCTTTAGCTGGAAAGATGAAATTTGGCAGTGTACCGTGGCTACAACCTAACATAGCCATCAACCTCCACCACCTTAAAAGAGTGAATACACACATCCCCCATTTTACCGGAAGTCAGTGCCTAATCACGAATACTCCACGCACGTCAACTCAGAACACTGCTTATCGTTCGAGTTTGGCAAGAAACAAGAATGAAGTAACGAAATGGCATGTGACCACTGTTCGCTTGTACGTTATTCTCGAGTTCAAGACGCTGGGCAGGTGCTAAATATTAGGGAAAGAAGCGAGATGTCTTATCACGTGTGTTTCCCTACCACCACATGGTCATTCTCCCGACGTTGTGCGCAGGCGTCTTTGAGATGGCCATTTCTGACTTGTTGTTGATGACGTATTTGGTCATGTGATATCTCCCTACCATTTCCCCCCGCTCATAAAATTCAAATATTATCTCGTATCCAGAATGGAACTTTACTCTTTGATGCTGATAGGAATTAGGGACTTACAAACATGTAAGTGAGTGTTATTTTGGAGAAGACTTTTTTTAAATTTTTTATTTGAAAACTGGGCATCGTCTCAATCCATTCAAAATTACGTAGGGTTTAATATGATTATATTTCGACATATATATATTTTACCAAACTTAATTTCTATTGGAATTATGACTTTTTTTTACACTGATATATTAAGGTATTAAACCTTTTTGGTCCAAGTTCGGATGGTTTGTTAACAATTCAAAATTATTTAATTTAACCTTTGTGTTCTATCTTGCACTTTAATTATTTTGGTTTATACTTACAGTTAAAGTAAGTCCATACGTAACTAATGATATTTCGTATAATATTTTCATGTTTAAAGTTATTGGGAAATGCATTAGATACATCTATTATGCTTGGAGTTAATTGTAAATACAGCAGATGGAGTATAGTAGTAGATAATTATTTTCGTGTCTAAGTTTCCCCCACCTCACTGGTTGTTAGATGAGGATAGTCATGTTTTTAATCAACATTAGATCCAGGTGTATTGTTAAGAGCAGAACTATACTTGTGTTATAAAAGTTATGTTTTATAAATACGGAAATGTGATACGAGTAGACTTTAAGGCAAGAATTATCTATTGAGCGGCTTAGGCCAAATGTGTTGATGATAGGTTGTTTCCATGCTTATAATCTAATATGCGTATTGTTCGCAATAAACCATCTAATTTACATTTGTTTACAATTGAACTGATAATATTTCCTAACGATGAATATTCTCTAATTTAGCTAAATACGTGTTGATCGCTTTCATTTAATATTGCTTTTTATACTTAAGTACATATATTACTTCCTGACGAGTATTATTGAATTGATATACTATTGCGCACTATCCGCAATCACTAAATATTATATAATTTACCTTTTGAGTCTTATTCTATACTCTGATGATAAAACGGCCCTCATGTCAATGTTATCTTCATGTCACTCTTTGCATTTATATAAATCAAAATCCAAGTAGCTTAAGAGCTTAGTAAATCGAAGGGTTGAGCAGGGAGGTTCTTTTTATATAAATGTCAAGAGTTGTTATTAAAAAAAAATTGTAAATCCTAAAGGGGGTGAAGCAGGAAGGGGGTGGTTTTTCCGTATCTTTCACACTGCTTGAGCTGGAAAGATGAAACATATAAAATATTCTCATGCGAAGAACGTGTTATTTAGCTAGTGTTTAATAAAGCCATGCCTAACACAATTTGTTTGAGTGAAAACTAAGGCTATTTTTAATATGTATTTTAATTCTAAGTTTACCAAATACACTATGGAAAAATATATTAAAAGTTAAAATGGATTGAATATATGTGTATGTTTATATATCAAGTTTGTGATTATGTATATTATGTAAAATACAATATACATAATTCCACTTCCAAATGTAATTTTTTTTTCTCTCCAAAGTAAATGTATACATTTCCCCCCGTAACAACTAATCAATCAATTATTTATTCTAAATTAAATTACAATATATAAAATGTTTCATAGTTCTAAAAAAAATTCTTTGGCCTAAGACTCACAACTCAAAATAAAAATTGACATAGTTTTGATGTAACTAAAGAGCCCCTTTGTTGACCGAAGGGTCTTAAACGCTACACTCACTTGCCGATGACGGGGAGATTAAGGTTCAAATCTTGGTAATTTGTTTTAAGGGTGGTATTTCCTAAATAGTTTTCTAATCTCCCTCCACGCACATGCGGATACACTTCCTATAAAATAAACTTTCCTCATCCCAAAAACCTTAGCGTAATTAGTACATAAGCGTTTAACACAAACGAGTAGTAGTAATCTTTACTACTAAAAATATACAAACTTTTTACACTATCACGTTAACTTTCAAGTGAAACCCCCTGGAAAAAATTCCTTTCCACGCCCTTTCCAGTAAACCACCAATTTATGCAATAATAAGAACCCTAGCGTGTTTTAATCCGTAAGATTACCACCTACAAATACCATAGTTAAAGTACATAGATAAAGCTATTTTCTAAGTGTCGAGATAAGCACATTTTAAACGTTTAAAATTATGTTTTAAATGTTAGCTATAAACATATTGTTTTTAGATTAGGTATAATGTACTTACGCCTAGAAGAATCAATGTCAAAACCAGGAATACGAGTAAGTATTTAACAAATATGTTTTGAAAAGAGAGCATTCCAGATGAAACTTCTTTCTTCAAATGGCTGTGCATTGAATAAATATAATGGCAAGTTTCAAATTATACGTCCAGTCAAAAACAAACACACCTCTATATTTGAATTAAACTTTTATTAATGTATTAAAGCAGTTCCCTATTAAAGATTTTTATAAGATTGGATCAAAGTGAATTCACTATATTGGTGCCAATGGTATATTGCTTAATGTTGTTTAAATCACAAGCATGTAACACCTTAGTCGTTTTCATAAAGTAATTTTTAATAGATAGCTCAAGTTATATTATGCGTTTAGATATTTACAAATAATTATAGGTAGGCCCTATATTTAAAAAAAATTAATAGATACATTGTATATACATTGATATTGCATATATAAATAATTTGTATGATATAATTTTATGAAAATAATTCAGGTGGAAATACTTGCAATATATGTATCTAATATAGCTAATTGCATTTTTGCAATACCACTTTAAATGTATTTAAATGTTTACGATTGCTTAATTATACAGGCTATTTTAAAATTATAATACTAATAAAGGATAACATACATTATTATAATCAGAAACAATAACTTTTCAATTGAATCCAATCATCTTATTTCACAAATAAGAGATTATATAAGGTAATGTTTCTAAAATCCCGTGTTAGGTTGTATTATTAATATTAAAACATATATGTATTGCCAACCAATCAATATTTTTACTTACTAACTCAATTGAATTATTTACTCAAAAGTTCATTGCCACACTTACAATAGTGCTTCATCTATCCCTATATTGAGCTAGTTCTATCCAGTCTACCTCATTACACCCCATATCTTTCAGGTCAATTCTAATATAATCCTATCTGTGTCTAGGTCTTCCCAATGGTCTCTTCTCAGTGGGTTTGCCAGTCAATACTCTGAACATGGTTCTATATTACTCCATTCACGCTTTATGTCCTGCCCACCGTAATCTAAGAGAAGTTACTATCCTAACAATGTCTTGTGATGAGTACAGGGTATGCAACGCATAATTATGAAACCTCCTACACTCCCAAATATATTATTCCCTTTTTGGACCAGATATATTTCCAAGCACCTAGTTTTCGAAAAGCCTAAATGTATTTTCATCATGTAAGGCAAGATATAATATTTCACCAACGGTAAAACCATTATTCCCTTGACAACAGGTGAGATGTTAACAACTTACTGACCGAGTAATAACATGCACTTCTCAACATTATACTTTGCCTAACTCCCCCCCTCCCCCGTCCCTAACATCGTTATTGCTAGATATGTAACAAGTTCGATCAAATGGGAGAATACTCACCCTCTGCCCTGTCGAACTTTAACTCCGGTGCACTTGTGCCATGACCTCCTCTCTCTAACGCACAATTCCACGGACTGAACGGAGTTGTTATTCAACTATCTGATCAACAAGAAAGCCACGCCCAGGAAAAACAAGCGAAGGCGACTCCACGCCTATAGTTATAATTTCCACCGCCTGGACTATTCCAGCCCTTTATACTAGCTCCCAGGGTGTCCGTGACCTTTCCCCGCACTGTCCGGTCCACTTTACTTTCCCCTCCTTTAAGCCTCTTCTTCCCCTACTCTCTGTGGGCATGTCAGCTTGTGTGCTCGCTATTTATTGTGATGTTTCGTTAGTATTGGTACTCATTGTATCATAGGCTTACAATTGTGAGAGCGGCAAGTTAAGCTAAGACTTAATTATACTAACCTAAATTTTATTTCAGCTTAATATGTGGAAATCTCTTTAAAATTGTTGGTTAGGACTTATACATTTTGATTGTCAATTATAGGACTCTTTTTTTGTATCAACGTGGTTAATTTGTAACCGCGTTCCCATTCTGTTTAACTTTACTGGGAAACTTAACTTTTGTTCATATGTGAATTTACCTTCTATATTCGCCGCCAGGTGGCTAACCTTGGGTTGCGCTCTTACCGCCTTTCCGGTTAATTGTTTGCATCATTAGCTAGGGAACATATTTTAGGGATATTAATTTTGATTGTAATAGAAACGCACATTTAATTGTTGGCATTATGCATGTTACCTTGGTTACGTTGGATGCCTTAAGCGGTTAAAAGGGAAGCTGACCGCATACATTTGTCTAGTAGTTTATGACTCTTTTTCTTGGGGATTCATTGTTAGACAGGGGACTTAAATTCAACGCTGTTCTTTCATCAATGAGAGTTGCGCGAACTTATTTGTAGTGGTAAAATATTTTATTGATGTTCTACTTTATCGCGTTCCTCTATTTGCGTCATTGCACGGAGTTTAGCACCAAAGGTGGGGAACTTTATTATGAATTTGCTGTGTGATCTCGGATCCTTTGTTATAATAATGCCCAGAATGCTGACGCCATTATAGGCGAGCTCCTTGATATTAAAGTCTTCACATCTTAGAACGATCTGGTCTCTCTCTCTCTCTCTCTCTCTCTCTCTCTCTCTATATATATATATATATATATATATATATATCTCTCTCTCTATCTCTCTCTCTCTCTATATATAAATATATAAATGTAATGTCCTTGTTTAATATTAATATCTTCCACTTTGGGCACTTAGGCCTATGCCGATATTTAGATATTTATGCGACATTACTGTTTGTTATTAAAGTCTCTGGACATTCTAGTCAATTTTGGTGTTCATGAAATATTATGTTTTATATTAAAGTCTCTGGCCTTGGACATTCTAGTCAATTTTGGTATTCATGAAATATTATGTTTTATATTAAAGTCTCCGATTTTGAACATTCTAGTCAATTTTCATATTCATGAAATATTATGTTTAACATTAAAATCTTTGGCCTTGGACATTCTAGTCAATTTTGGTGTTCATAAATTATTATTTTATGTATTAAAATCTCCGACTTTGAACATTCTAGTCGATTTTTATATTTTATGACATATTATATTTAATATCAAAGTCCTCAACTTTACATGTTTTAACCAATATTATTATATTTATAATTTGTTATTGTATATCAACAATTTCTATCATGTCCAATAAAATATACTGTTATTCTCTTGTAACTCCCTGACTATTATTTCTCAAATAAGGTGGTTACAGTTAAAATTATTCCTAAATATTTAATCTCAATAACCCTGTCAAATGATATATTGTTCGCAGTAATCTCTAAATGATCATCTCCAATCTTTGGTCTCTGCGTGATCATATATTCAGTATTTTAAACGTTCACTTCTAAACCTATATCCTTACTAGCCTCTAGTAAAATCTCTGCATTTCTTACGGCAGCTTCTTTTCTATTACCTAACAAAGCCTAATCATCTGCTTATTCTAATAGTTGCGTTGTACCGTTTAATGTCAACCTTTCTATACTCTCTTACATTACCCTAAGGCTAGATTAAAAGGTAATGAGGAAAGTGCGTCTCCTTTTTAAAACCCATTATGAACTTGTAAAGTATCTGATGAGTGACATCAAACTTATACCATATCACGCGTATCTATCAAACATAATTAAATTTGTTATGTTTTATTTTCCATAAAATGTTGTTGTTGATATGATTTTAAAGGGAAACTTGAAATGAAATGGCAATAAAAAATAAAACTGCCAATTAAAATAACGAACAATAAATATTCGGTTAATTATGATATTTGATATCAAGAACGTTCCCACTAAATCAAATACACCCTGTTAAGTTAATTAATTTTATTTCAAATAAATTATATTTTCCAATAAATCTTTTTGAAAATAAATATATTATATTTTTACCTCTACACTTTCATAATGCATGCTTTTGTAATTAGAGGAGATAGTTTAAAATAATTACAGTACTTGAAATTATTTAATGGAATTACTGTATATTTACACACTTTTATTAAAGGCCATTAATTGGTTTAACTTTAAATTAAAAATAACCTACATCATAGCCTTATAACAAATTTTACTTTCTTAGTGTATCCATTACTTAAATATATTATACTAGCGGAAGTACCCGGCGTTGCCCAGGATAATCGCGCTATGAATTGCATGGTTACCCAGGGCAAAGATTTTCCTTTCTTAAAAAAAAAAATTTCATCTGAGTCATTCCGACCCAGTTTTTAATATATTAAAGAAAATCTAGTCAAAAATTTAAAATTCCAGATTTGGGATGCACATGTTCGTCCACAAGTACAATTAACTGTTTAAAATTGCAAACTTTTTATACGTTTGGTCCATACGCTTATGTGCTTGTTACGCTAGTGGTTTTTAGGAATTAGGGAGGTTATATTATTAAGAAGTGTACCTGCATTTGCGTGAAGGGAGAGTGGACAAACATTTTGGAAAAAACACCCTCAGCACACCCGACCGATATTTGAACCTCGATATTATCTTCATCAGCAGTCTTGCCTACTGCAAGAGTAGCGCGTTAGACCACGCGGCAACAGAAGCGGGTCAAAAACTATTTAATATTTGTAATAGGAGTCACTTATTATTAACAAAAACTTTTTAAATCAAGATAAAATGTCTTGATAAAATTTCGTGATGCCCATTATAAATATGAGTTAATCTAACTGCCTGTAGAAAATTAAACTTTACGTATATACTGAAGCAACATTTTATTTATTTGGACAAATATTTTTTTTCTTTACACATCTCATAACGATTTAACTTAATTAACCTTTCCTTACAACCCAACTAAATAATTATAAATTAAAACATGTTAACGCATTAAATTATTTTTATCAAAAAAATAAATACACACATTTGACAACTTCTAGACAAATTGTCGTGGTGCCATCTTTGGTTCGCTATCTTGAATTCTCCAGGACACTCCAAACCTTTCATCTACCTCCCCCCACCCTCTTTTTTTTCTTCTTCTCTCGTATCGTATTTGCTCCATTGCGCCGGAAAATGGCAGTAAATACTCATTTATAAATAAACGTTCCAATGATTCTGAGAGATGTAGACTTTCCATTCTCTTGAACATATCGTCCGATTCGAGATTATTATTCTCTCCCTTTCTGTGTTCCCATACTTCTTCTATTCTTATGTTTTATCATGCTATCATGCCTTTCCGCTTCAAGAAGGAAACGGTATTAAATCGCCGACAATGCAAAATAACTAAGCGTCGATTACGCGGGAAAATTATTTATTCACTTGCTCCAAAAAGTTTAATTTTAGCTCTAACCATGCGTAAGAAATTTCAAAACAAGATACAGGCCCTATTTACAGTCCCACTCCGATCTAGAACTAGAGAAGGAAAAATAGAAGAAGCAAAAGGGAACTAAGAAGAGTTGGTGAAATGAACCACTTGAGTGGACGTCAAGAGTTTTAAGCTTTCAGGATTATATTTTCAAACTATTTCTATTTACAGGCGCAGCGTTCTTCCTTTCAAAATAAAGCTTGATTCACACGTTCGCTGAAAATAAGGAGAAGAATTTGCTAGAGTGGCGCAGATAACGACTGTTTTGTGAAATATTATGAAAACTGCTTAGGGTATTACAACGAATAATTGTACACTACTTATTGAAACCTTGATCATTAATAAAATAAATATGTTGTTACCGTTACCCACCCCAATTATGAAAAAAGGGGGGTTGTAACACTTTTTTATACAATAAAATATGACAGTAAGTATTACTAATTTTGACTTAAGATTACAAAACATGGAGTAAAAATTAACAAATAAGGTGTCTTGGAGAAACTGTCTAGCTTTCCCCGTTTACGAGATAATCACACAAGTTTGAGCTGAGAGACAAGTGTTAATTCCTGCCAAATAGGCAGCCAGTATAGCTGTTACGTGGCCACCACGCTCTCCTCACCTTAATACGTTAGACTTCTTTCTGTGGGGCTTTTTCAAAGCTTTGGTGTACGAGACAGACATTGAATCCGAGGAAGACCTGTTAAGCCAGGATAGGTGCTGCATGTGATAAGGTTCAAGAAACACCGCGTGTTTTCGAAAGATTTCGCCAGTCATTGATACGCCACCTCAATTATTGCAATGACGTTAGGGGCCGCCATTTTGAACACTTGCTATGAATCTGCTTTTAAAGCTAGGAACTAAAACATACAAGAACTACAATTAGTATTTCTTAATTTAGTTTTCAATACTCCAGTGATTGTAATGATTAAAATTCCACCCATATGTGAACTGTGTAAGCATAACTTACTAATGTGATAAATAGCAACATATCGGAGATTATGAAGAAGATAAAGTATCTGAGTTTCTCCATCATTACACACAAACCAGCCCTGTTTACCAAATGTACGTGATACATAGTCACACGTGCCGGTAAAAAATGGTTAAACGACTGCAGGTTGAAGTAACACTGCGATTCTGGTTGCCTACCTGGCAGGAATTTACACTTTTCTCTGAGCTCAAACTTGTGTGATTATCTCAAAAACGGGGAAAGCTAGACAGTTTCTCCAAGATACCTTTTTTTGTTAATTTCTAATCCTTGTTTTGAAATCTTAAGTCAAAATTAGAAATACTTACTCTTTCATATTTTATTGCCGAAAAAAGTGTTACAACCCCCTCTTTTTTACATGATGGGGGTGGGTAACGGTAACAGCACATTTAGTTTATTAATTATCAAGGTTTCAATAACTAGTATACAAAGATTCGTTGTAATACCTTAATCAGTTTTCATACTATTTCATACAATAGTCATTTTTAGCTCTATCTTTAGGGGTGAATACCGCCCTTAATATTTATGATGGACCCTAGGTTATTGATGTGAATTATTCTATTTTCACCCAAGGAATAGCCTGCTAAAGTTTGACACAATGTTTTAGATACACGTTGTATATATAGATATATATTTGAAAACGAGAGAATAATACATTATCCCTTTATTATAAATTATTTCTTTATTAGTTAGTTCAATTATATATATAAATGAGTTTTTTGGGGGAGGGTGAAAGGTGGAGAAAGGAGGAGCGTGATGAAGGGTGAGGGAACGAATGGGGGTTTATCTATAAAGTAAAATCTTACTGTTAGTAACAACAACATTTAAATCCTTTTCTCAGACCCACTAACTTGTTTCATGACAAGAGAAAATGCATCTTGTTGGTGAATATTAAAATAATAATTAGTACTTACTTAGTGGAAATTAAATGAATATTAAATTTAAAAAAATAACATAGCTTATACGTATATGTGTTCCTCTATTAGGGTGGGGGATCCCTTCAATATCCAGCAGGGGGTCTAGACCTCAAAATCCAACTTATTTCAAATTATTGGACATATATATATTTTTTGCAGCGCCTTTTACTATCCGTTATTGTTATACGCGTATGTACTAATTACACTGATGTGTTAGGGACTAGTAAGGTTACATTTAGAAGACGTATACCCGCCTTTGAGAGGAAGGAGTGGACTAGAGTGAACCAATAATTTAATTCTTTATAGTTTTAAAAATATTTAAGGCCAATTTAATCCTAATTCGAGCTCATGCCCACTTTGTTTAACTTAAAAGAAAACAGTTTTATCTTGGCCTTATCTTATAATAAACCTCGCCATACTGGACTTTTTTTTAAATAAGTTTGCTACCATTTAGGTTAAACGTAGTGTAAAAAAAGTGATTAATTAATTAGTTTAAAAATAATTTTTGTTCATTAATTCATAAATTTAAATGATTACTCTTTAAAATTAGAAAGAAATTCTGAAGAAATATACTTAAAAAGTGGAAATAAATTATTATTGTAGAGTCGATCAGCTTCCAGCACAGTAATAACATTCGGAATAACCCCTATGAGTATCTGGTTTAACTTGATTCCTTTTTTTTATTATCATGTAATAATGTATTATTATGAAGATATCACTGTGTGAAAATAACACATCTTTTCACATATTTAAACAGAGACCTTAGAATTTTCAAATGAAATTTTCTAGTGTATTTTTACCCCTTAAAAATATTAGATACACATTTTCTAGTAATGATAACTTTATAAAAACATTAAAACAAGGATAATAAATGTTTTTACACTATTTTTTTTATATAAATACAATATAATTCCCTTCCGTAAAACAATACACAAATTAATACTCCTTCAAATAGTTTTATTCCACATTGAAGTATGGATTTGTTAAGTTGAACTTATATTTCAAAATGTGTTTGAGCTACGATTGTTAGTGATTATTTTTCACAATTATAGTGAGATATTGATTAATGTCGACGTTACATCCCGAAAAAGTTTATTTTTTGCAATGCCGTCTGTCTGTCCGCCTATTACTGGTACTATAGACGAAAACCTTCAGTCAATCAGACTATAACTTGGTATCTAAGGTTTTCATGAGTTTCTTTAGAGGAGTTCAAACTCAACCCTAAAATAAAGGGTAGTTTACTAAAAGGCAAAAGAAGAAAAAAAAATCGATTCATGCAAAATTGGTCATAACGATTTGATTAAAATTCCTTTATAGGCACTGTTTGGTATCACAAACAAAATAGTGCATCTCATTTTCTCATGAAAATAACTTTGAGGGTAGGCCTACTTTAAATCAGTAGAAACTTCCATTTTCGATCATATCCCCGCAACTATTACTGTGGATTCACACCTTCGCCGATAAACAAGCACAGAACAGAAAGGTGGTCACGAGACAAGCTCTAAGCCAACCAACAACAAGATTTCCGCCTCATCGGTGCAAGCTGTTCGGCTGAAGTTCAACTAAGCTCTACTTCATCCGCTATGCCCGAGATGTTCGGCACGGGAAAACCAATCAAATCTCAAAACCAGCCATCTCAAGTCAGTGCGCATGCGCTGTACTGCAAGAAGCAAACAGATTCGTTGGCTTTTGAGAGGAGATTTGAAATAACCCGTTAATGTAAAGCGCAGCGCATGGTCTAAGACAGAGGTGGAAAATCTATGGTACGCGTGACACCAAACACGATTTAGGTGATACGCCAAAGTAAAAAAAAAAGCATTGGATAAAACTTTTCTCAACGTTGTATAATTTGAGTTGAATATTATTTCGACAGCCATGTCATTTCAATGCCATGCCACAGTGAACAAGTCAGCGGTGATTCGGACTGCAATTTATGTGTTGAAGACAAAAGGCTATGAACCAAACATAAATATATTGGCTAGCATAATGCAACAACATGTTTCAAACTAATGTGGAGTAGAGTATCTAAGTTTCTGGTTCTAATATATAGTAGGTATATATAAGTATATACACCTATATATATATTTATATTTAAATTTATTGTCTTTTTTCACTAAAGTTGCTACTTTCAACGTTTTTATTATAGGTTATTGAAATACTTATCTGACAGTTTAAGAATTCTTACTTATTTAAAATTCAGGCAATATTATTTTTTTCCAATTTGATTTGAGTTATTAATTTTATTACATAATATTCAACATGCTTTGATATTTAAATAAAGTGGCACACTGGTCGGAAAAGTCTCGCCATCCCTGGCCTAATGCGTCACACTCGCAATAAACTAGACTGCCGATAACAGGGAGACTAAGGTTCGACTCTTGGTGGGATGTACTGAAGGAGGTTTTCCAAAATTGTTTTACATTCTCCCTCCACACAAATGTGGGTATATTTCTTATGAATATAGCTTTACCCATGTACCGCCGCCCTTACTCTTCCTCGAAGAATAAGGCTGGCGCACAATATAAAAAAAATAAACCAAAATAATAAATGTAGTAAATTTGCAGAGGGCGGTGAGAAATGCAAGAGAAAAGTAAACAATGCCAGTTT
>CABEEJ010002436.1:0-23145 GCA_901482245.1 Timema douglasi
TCCAGTAGTTTCGGAGCCTATTCATTACAAACAAACAAACAAACAAAAAATCAAACCTTTCCTCTTTATAATATTAGTATGATTTCTTACACCATCTTTCAATGTGATTTTTATAGTGATAGATATTATTAATATTAATACAATTTGTGTAACTATTTGCTAAACAGCTGATCACACCACATAGCTTACAACGACAAGACTAAATTTACTCGTCAAAATAATATAGAGTTATAAAAAACTAAACTATCAACAGCTGTTTTTTTATTTAGCGCCGTGTCTTACCTCCCATTTGGGTCATACGCCTATGTAGGACTAATAATTACGCTAATGCGTAAGGGATGAAGTAAGTTGAATCTTGAGAAAGTGTATCCACATTTGCATGTAGGAGGAGGGTAAAACCTATTAGTATAAAAACCAACCTAATTACAGGCGTATAACCTGAACGGATAGTAAGACGCGGTGCTAAAAGAAACCTCAGTACACCCTACTGGGATTCGAACCCTGATCTCTCCGTCTTCAGCAGCCTAGTTTATTGTAAAAGTGGAGCCTTAGACCATGAAGCTACCGAGGTGGATTAATAGATATTTTATTGAACTTATTATAGTAGTTATAATAATAAAATAAAAAATAATCATAACATTGGCATTTTTAAAGGTAAAACACAAAAATATTATAGACTGTGAATTGAACTTGATGACATTTTAAGTGCATTAAACTATAACTTTATTTCCTTTGTTGTTGCATAGTAATGATAATTCTATTCTTGGCTTGAGGAAGAAAATAAGTCCTCAGATCATAATATATAAATAATGTAATAGATACTTGAATGATTATTTAATGGCGCGGTGGCTTTACAGTTTTTCCCTCCTGCACCTCTCAATAAGATTGCATTTTCGAAGAACGAGCGCAATCAATTCGATAAAACAATCACTTATAAGTATACCTTTTCATAGTAGAAAATAAATCGATCTAATTCGTATTGATCGACAGAGTATTTGGTTGATATTACGACTATTTTTCAGAATGAAAGAAGTAAACTCGATATACAGGTTGTTCGAAAAAAAGGATTCAGGAATTTAGGATCTTGTAGTATTCATTAAAATTAGTTTTAAAAAAACCTACTACAGCAAATTCCACCAACCAAGTTTACACAAAGATACAAGATAGGTTAAGTCCAATCGCATGTCCCCCCCCCCCTCCCTACCTTCCCGCCCGTGTTCCCCTGACCATAATCCTTTGGGCTTTTTTTTTGTCTGGGAACACTTAAAGAATTTTGTGTATTCGTCTCCAATAAATGATTTAGCAAACTTACAACAACAGCGAGTTGAAAATGGTTGTTGGACGATTTGAACGAAGCCAAGAAATTTTCTAATATTACTCAATAGTCTGATTTGAATATGTTAAATTTATGTGTAAATGGAAGTACAACGCGTAGAATACCTTTCTTAGTGATAAGGTGATAAATTTATGTCATGTAAACGAAGACAGTATTTCATTTTTAATACTAATTCTTTTTATTACCACCACCACCATCACCATCATCATCATCATCATCAACAATAACAACTGTTTCCAGTTTGTGACCAAGTCAGTTTAATAAAATGCCTTCCCCTTCTTCTATCCTTCCACTCTTCGTTCTATTTAATTACTTCCATTCCTCTCCTCTCACTTCACACTTTTTGCTATTCACTCCCCCCATCTCTTTATTGACCTCCCTCGTGGTCTTTTCCCTACATACTTCATTCCCATCATTTTATTTGGCATCATTACATGCCCATACCTTGTCAGTCTTGCTTCCTCCACTATCTTATGTACACTCTGTAACCCACTCTTTCTTTTTACTATCGAAAGACAAAATTGCTTGTATCTCTGTGTGGCATGGCTTACAGACCTAGGTTTAGTAAGGCTTTTTTACTAATTATAATTAAAATTACAAGATCCTTAAGCCCCGAATATTTTTCTGTAACACCCTCTATAACTAGTCTTATAACTAGGATGTTACTAGTGTACATTAGTCTCCCTCTAATTTGAGGTATATTGGACCGAGACTACCTAGGATAGCCGAAAACTTGAACACACACAGAATAATATAGTTAAAACTAGTAGAGAAGGGTAGTTGTGAGTTAAAGAATATTTAAAAAAAATTCACTACACAATTTTTTTTAAAGCAGAATTTACGAAAAACTAGCGTATATATACAACAGGATGACTTTACAAGAACAGATTCAGTAAATAAAACATCCTGGTTCGAATCTCGGTTGGGTGTACTATAGCTTAGTTTTGCTATATACCTATATAATGGAATTAACTATTAATATCAATTAAAAATTAACTTAATTCAAGAACTAACTAAAACAATCGGTCATTAATTCATCACTCTGAAACCCAATGTTAAGGTTTTTGGGCATGCCGTAAATCAAATATAAGACCCTTGAATTATTAGGCATGTACGCCGGTCACAATACATACAGGCGTAAGTGACAAAATTGCGATTTCGAGTTATTTTGGCTATGGGCATTTTAGGACCTGATCTTCCATATTACAAACTGGCTTAAGTGATTTCCAAACCGTATTGGAGTTAAGATGAATTTGGCACTAGGTGAAAGGGATTTTAGAGGCATGTGTCATAAAACAAACCGGCATAAGTTACCTTACGCCTGTTTGTGTTGAGTTTTCATAGTGTATTTTGGACAAAGTACAATCTGGCGTAAATGAATTATCTAATATTTGTTTTTCGTTTCAGATTGATACTGTGATCTAAAATAAACCAAGATGAATGATTTAATTAAATGAAAAAATGTCAGACGTAATGTAGTGTCTGTTAAAGATTTACTACCAGTTAAAGGAGATATAATTTAAAAAAAGGTACTTAAGTTAAAATGTTACATAAAAAAATTATACTACGGCATCGTAATGGATATGAAAGATTCAGGCAATTGGATACATTTAACTTCCGATGAAGATATTATTTTAGAAGACAATATACCTCAATAATAAATTATTAAAGTGCAGAAAAAGGATTTGAACAGAAAGGGATCTATAGAATCGGACAGTGATGAAAATGAAGAGATGTCTTTATTTGGTGGTAGTGAAAGTGACGATTCTTACATTGATCCAAATTTTTCAGATTGTGGTCAAATTAGGAACACTGTGAACATGAAACACAAAGTGATGACAGTGAAGAATATAGTATTGAAATGTGAAACAAGCGGAAAAAGAAGAAAAAAAGAAAAAACTTAAACGGCACACAGAATCAAACTAAAACATACATTTACCATGAAAAGTAATCACAACAAATCTCGTTGTCGAAAATAAAAGAAAAAGTATTATGAAGTTTCTACCAGCACTGTTGAAGATAATATCAGCAGCCAACAAAATTTGATAATAATAAAAAGTCAATAAATGTGAATCAAAAGATCCTAGTGATGAAATATTTGCTGCCTGTGTTAAATGATTGATCCTGCTATGCTATGCTCATTTCATTAAAGATGAGGATTGTTATAACAATAATAAAGACTTTACCAACATTAGATCAGAACAACCTGAAGATTTTACCATGGAGGGATCATTGCGTGAACAACCACAGCCAAAGAGACGTCGTGTGAATCAAAAGAAATTGAAAAAGAGTTTATAAATGCAGGAAAGTGTTACATTAGACATAAATCATGTTACATTGTTGCCCCTATAGTAATGAAAGAAAAATTAATGCAAAGGAGACTCCTGTAAAAGATCAGGGAAACAATGCAATGAATTTACAGAAGAAAGGAGAGTGAGCATTTTTAACGCCTACTATGGCTTAGGCAATCTATTGCAACACAGAGAATTCATTGTGAGGTAAGCAACTGTTGAAGCAAAAAAAAAAGTACATTAACCAAAACTGAAAAATCCAAGAGACAGAATACCTTGCGTTACACTTTGTCACTGAATAGAAAACCTGTTTCATTGTGCAAAGTTTTATTTCTAAATAATCTTGTGGTAAGTGTAAAGACTGTAAGAACGTCACTTGAGAAATTAGAGTCCACTGAAGTTGTCGAACCGGAAAAACGAGGGGATAGGTATATATCCATGGTTGAAAATGATACTAAGCTAAGAGAAGTTGTTGTGAATCACATAAATAAATCCCATAGAGTTGAATCTCATTATGTTAGCTCAGGTACCCGTAGAGAGTATCTACATGAGGACCTCAATCTGAATAGAATGTACAGCATGTTCTGCAAGGAGAACCCTGATAAAGTAGCCAGCATAAGTATTTACAGCGCCATATTCAAGAAAATGAACTTGAGTTTCCACCGCCCAAAGATAGATTAGTGCAGCTTATGCATGACGTACAAGGAAGGATAGAGCTATGTGAAGGAAAAACTCCAAGATAAATATAATAAGCACATTTATGAAAAGAAAAAGGTGAGTGAGATAAAGGATACCTGCAAACATAATTCAATACTGGACAAAAAAATGTTGCTGTTGTGTTTGACCTGCAACAGGTAATATACCTTCCCAAGAGTGATGAAAGTGCCATATTCTATAAACGTCACTTGGCAGTCTTTAATTTTAAAATTTACAATCTGGGTAGTAAAACTGTTACACATGGCACGAAGCTATAAGCAAATGTGGGGCCTCTGAAATATCTTCCTGCGTGAATCTGTTTTTGAAATCTTGCGCTCTCCAAGAAGCTAAAAGTGTAAGTTTATTTTCAGACGGAAGCTCTGGCCAAAATAAGAACACTATTATAGTAACGATGATGCTATACGTAGTTAACAATTTGGCCATTGATGATATCACCCTGAGATTTTTCGAGCCTTACCATGGCAAAAGCGAGGGAGATTCAGCAAACAGTGCTATTGGGTATGCTGTCCCATTCAGGAGATCTATTTTTACCTTCTCATCTCATCCCAGTAATGAGGCTTGCAAGAAGTAAGAATCCGTATAAGCTCAATCAAATGGATACCCAGGACTTTCTTGATTTCATTTAACAGCTGTACAAGGATTTGAGAGTACTACAAATAAGAGAAGACAATGAAACTGGTCAGTCACTCAGCTGGACAGAAATGGCTGAGGTTCAAGTAAGGAAATCAGAACCAGCGAAAAACTTTTTTTTAAACATACCACGTGCAAAAGAGTTACAGATCAGTCAACCTAAAAAAATTATTGAATGCCACTTTGAAAAAAGACTTAAGCTTGCTAAACAAGGAACCACCAAAATTATCAGTTGACAAATTTAAGGACTTGGTGTCATTGTGTGAAGGTGATACTCCAGTAGTGAGGAACTCGGAGTTTTTCAAATTTACAAGTCTTTGCCTCATAACTAGTGAGATGGTCCCATGCAAAACATGTTATTATTAAAATCAAGCAGTTTAATAATTGATAATACATGGCCATTGTAAGTAATGTTCATTTCTATGTATAATTCATATTTTGTATAGTTTAGGTTTAAATGATACATTTTGCTGTTTTTGAAATTGTATGGTATTTTAGATTTTCTTTAATTATATTATTATCATATATATTATTTTCCATAAGTAAGAAAGGCGTTTAAAATTTAATCAAGCTATGATCATTTTAAACTACTATTTTATTGTTTAATAATAGCTATGTTTTAAGTTATGGACAAAGAAATTTTAGTCAGCAAGCATTTCTGTTTTGAATTTTCAAAAATAAATTTAAAAAAAGCTTTTGATTGTACTAAGTGCCTACACTCACAGTGTATAGTAATTCCATGAAAAAGGTTTTTAAAACTTATTAATAAAAAATGCAGTATTTTTAACTATTTCATTAATATACCCTGGGCGTAAGTTTTGATAACTTGTAAAAAATCTCGATACAAAGGTGCGTAACTGATTTACGTATTTAGTCTAAAAAATAATATTTTAATAAAAATATCACTATAGCATTAAAATTTAAACATTTCACAACATTTACATATATTGTTTGAAAGCAATGGTTTTTAAAAGTACCGTTGAGAGAGCGCATGGGGAAAAAAACACGATTTTTGCTTTCGCTCTTCTGAAACGTTGAGGAAAATCACTTACGCCTGTATGTGTTTTGAACGGCTATGTTCTACCGACTGAGCTAAGATTTCTGACTTGATATAGCCTACTGTTAAACGACACCCTAACAAGTACCTACACCTCAGTTGGTAAAGTGGTTGTTGAATAAAGTTTGATAGTTAGCGGTTAAACCAGTGTATTTTTGTATTCTGTTGCCACGGTAAGCAGAGATTGTTTGAACTGTACCTGTGACTTGTTCTCATCCCCCATTCAAACACTTATTAGTCAGGTATCAGCGACAATATATCCCCATGTGATGTATGTAGAGCAGGGTAAATGAGTGATTAGACAAATGGGGTAATAATATCATACTAGGTAGACTACAGTTTTAACAGCCTCTGCTTACCCTGGCAATGCTCCACGACAAAACACTAGCTTTAACTCCTATTCGGATGTTATTTTATCTGCGCTTACAGCTGCTTTGGGTGTTGAGAGTTCAACGAGTGATGATCCGTCGTTTGGTTGTATGTTTATTAAAACAATCCAATATAAGGTAAACACCTTGATGAGTGATTGATATGGTGAAGAAGGAGAGAGAGAAAATGGAGGAAGTTTATTACTACCGGTGAGGTCGTATCACTTCTTTGACCGTCATCCGGCCGAGTCATGACTAGTTAGGATCTCTTCGGGTGGAATGGAAATCATGGCTCAAAACCGTTCAGGTCGTTGTCCTTTCGGTGGAGTTTATTGAGCCGGCCCCGTGGTGTTGTGAGTGGTCAGTGTACGAGCCTAGGGGTCCCCGATTCTATCCCCGGCTTGTACCTTGGGTATTTTTCCTAAAAGGGGAATACCCCCAACGATCACCAGGGTTTGGTTAATTAGTCTCAAATTACATTTCCACTGGTTCCACTCCCTCATACTATCACCATCACCTCATCTCATCGGGACATGGAAAGAGCCTCCACGGAAATGATGTACAATTAGTACATTCGAGCGTCCCCTGAGCCATGGTACATTAGTGCTGGCTAATACCCGCTTTGGTGGCCGCGTGGTCTAACGCGCTACTCCTGCAGTAAGCTAAACTGCCGACGACGGGGATATTGAGGCTCGAGTCCCGGTTGGGTATATCTGAGAGTGGTGTTTCTAAAAGGATTTTTCACTCTTCCTCCGCGCAAATGTGGGTAAACTTCTTATTATTATTACCTTCCTATTCCCTATAACCACTGGCGTAATTAATACATAAGAGTATAGCCCGAACGGGTAGTAATACGTGGTGCTAAAAAAAAATACTAGCTAATATTTCCACCAACTGGGCTACGAATGACGTAGGTCTAGGCGCGCAATATTATTATTTATCAACAACAACGATCGTCCAGTATCGTATCGACGACAGACGATAACCATGCTGCTTGAAGTCTAGTGGTTACAGTCCGATTTTCACACGAAGAACCCTATTTGTCGATTATAAGAGCTTATAGCTCTAATTTCATGAATCCGCTAATAAGGTAGAATGGTATAATGCTAAGGCGTCACACTAGAAATAGACTGGTACCACCGATGAAGGGGATATCAGGGTCCGTATCCCAGTTGTGTTTATTGAAGGTATTATTTTTTCTATATGTTTTTGTCACTCTGCCTCACCTCCACACACATTTGGGCACAATTCCTCTTAAGTCTACCTTCCTCGTGCCTGACACATTATAATTTTTACTTTAGATGTGAGCCCGGACGGGTAGTAAGACGTGGTGCTAATAAATAAATATCCTCTTTGGTGGCCGCGTGATCTGACGCGCTACTCTAGCAATAGACTAGACTGCCGATGACGGGGAGGTCAAGGTTCGAATCATGGTCGGTTGTACTGAGGGTGGTTTTCCCAAAATTGTTTTCTACTCTCCCTGCAAATGAGGATACAATTCCTATAAATATAACCTTTATCATACCTAAAACCATTAGAGTAGTTAGTACATAAGTGTATAAACTGAACGAGTAGTAAAACGTGGTGCTAAGAAAATATAAAATAATAAACGAACACTTTTATATAGGGTTCTATTTGCACTTAGGGTGACCTGACGGTCTAGGGGTAAGATATCAGACTTTTTGTGCTGCGGGTCCAGGGTTCAATCCTCAGTCCTGGCACAGATTTATCTGATTGCTAAACCCTTCCTTCACCTCTGACAAGACGTGTATTAATAAAAACTTGTGAATGTGGGGAATGCCAGGCCTCCACCGTGGTTCGGATCCAACATTAAACTGTCGGTCCTTCATTCCATCTCACGATCACCCTACCATTACACTTTAGCGTAAGTGCGTATAACCCTAACGGGTAGTAAGACGTGGTAATAATAATAATAATAATAATAATACTTGTACGTCACTTTATGTGATCTACAGAAGTCACTTTTGATAAATATTACTATAAAACCACTAATAAGAGTAGGCCTATTGTGTCATATCTGGTTAGCTCCAAAAAAATATGATTTCCTACAAGTTTATTTCTTCGTCGCAGCCTCCCTTTAAACCATGTACCGCTCTGATACTATCTGTACCGCGGCCCAGCGGACGAATTAAACGAGGTCTAATTGAGCGTGTAACCTAGAATGAGATGCATTTTAATTCCCTCCACAGCGAGATGCAGCAGTCACGAGCTTGCTCTTGGAAGACGAGACACGGTTTGTTTTTATCCGCACACGAAGCGCTAATTGTTATATTATGAGGCAACGGTTATAGGCCTCGCCACTTCTTTCACTCTGGGATCGGCGAGGAGAGAGGGACACGACTTAGAATTTATTTTATTTTTATTTATTTTAGGAATTTAACGTGCACTTTTTGAACCGACTGATTATATCATTAAACTAGAATTTCTATGATAGAGTGTTGAAGTTACAAAGTTTGGCGGGAAAGGTATTTTCACATAGCTTCCAGGTTTTTTTTACATGCCACAGTCTACATGGAACCGATAGCTTTACTTCCCAATCTGAAGAAAGTTGTGCTAAATATTTTTATAGTTCAAGAAAAGTCCATTGGTACCGGCTGTGTTCTAACCCACGAACATCGGTCCACCGAGGTCAACTTTGAATTTATTCTGTATTTTTTTTTAATCAGTATGTCTTCTTCCTACCTGTTCAGGCTGTACGCATATATGATTGATAATTACTCTAATGAGGTAGGGATGAATAAATAAACATTGTAAAGATAATATACCTGCATTTACTTGGCAGTAGAGTGGGAAACCATTTAAGAAAAAATTCCCTCATTAGACCTGACTAGGATTCGATTCCCGATCTCCCCATCTTTGGCAGGAAAGTCTAAAACGAGAGTAACGCCTTAGATCATTCAGCCACTAAAACGGGTTTTTATGACCTTAAATACATGAAAATAGAACCGTAGAAATTTGATTTTCCTTCGCTATTGAATCGGTGTACTCATTTTTTAGATCAACATGAAGAAAATAGTTTCTTAGCCTTAAAATAGTTTTATTTATTTACCACATCTTTCCCCTCGTCTGAACTATCCGCATATTTACCTTAGTGGGGTGGGGGTGAAGAAGGTAGAATTTTAGAATTAAAATTACCATGCATTTGTAGGAAAACATTTTGGAAATACGCTCCTTGATACCCCCAGACGGGATTAGAGACCTGACATTACATTCTATGGCAATCTAGACTAAATTAATTTGATATTTAGACCATTAATGCTGTTCCTTGCTCGTTGAAGTATCTGGATAATAGTAATAATAATAATAAAAATATATTGGCCCGAATTGATGAGCACGCGGGCTAAACTGTCATCATCGTCTGATAAGGTTTGTTGGTAACAAGGAATTCAAATTTCTAAACCAGGATGAGCGTACTGAGATTGGTTTATCCTAAATGTGATTTCCCCACCTTGCTTCCAGACAAATTCAGGTACATTTCATCTCAGTGTAATAGAATAGGCATATCCCACATTGTTCTTAAGATAGGTCTCCTTCAGCTTCTAGAATTTTCTTCTTTTCTTTAATTCATCTAATATTTGAGTCCTCATTTTTTCTAAAATCCTCTTTACCTCAACCTTTCTTTCTATGACGTTCTACAGAAGAGAGTTCCTCCTAAGTTTGTGTTCGATCCAGTTTGCTTTGCGCCGAAGAATCACACCCAAAATGGTTCTATTATCACCCACTCTTCGTAGGACTTTTTATTTTGTCACCCTGTATGTGCACCTGATCTTCCCAAGACTTCTCCAACACCACACTTAAGAGTTCTCCAAGTATTTCTTTTTCCTCTTCCTAAGAATCCAAGTCTCTGCTCCATACATAGCGATGCTCCAAATGTAGCATTTCATCTGTTTCTTCCTCCAAATTCAACTTGCTGTTCAGCTTATGGGCTTAGCTACGCAATGCTAGATCAAACAAAAATAAGCTTCAATGTAAATTAGACTTACGAAGTTTTGTAAATGTTAAAAATACGACATTTTGTTGTTGTAGTGAAAATAAAAACCATCTTAACCAAACAAGTTGAGCAAGCACAGCTTCCCTTTAATATGTATTTGCCAAGGTTGTCGCCTTGAGCTCTTTGCTTTATAATTAAACTAAGCAAAGAGGTGAAACAGCATTGCGCTAGCGTATTCAAGGTTTTAACATCTAACTTTTAAATTGTAGGCTATTTAATCTCAAACTCTAACTTTTCAAAGTGCAAATATAATGAACTACAAATTAAACAATATGTTTGCTCTAACCTCAACATTTTGGTAGGAGATTGTTGTTGAGTTCTTAATATATTTTTTGTACATATATATAATACGTGGAGATTTGCAAACAAATGCGAAACGTGTCTAATGTTATGAACATGAAATTGATATAGCAGAGAAATATAACCTTGCCAAGTTGCCGCGGCATTTTGTAACTGGTGTTAGTTTCAATTTATAATTTTTTTTTAAATAGGTGAACAGAAGGGGGAGTGGAAAGGTGGTATTTGTACCCATTTTTCTAACCATCTAATATACCTCTATATTATTATTGTTATTATTATTTGATCCAAGCGCACCCGAATGATTTGTCTTAGGGGAAGGGGGCAACTTGGCTGTCTTAGGGTTAAGTCATACCCCCCAGTACAGTAGGGCGTTTGAGGGTCCACCTCAGGGAAAATTGACTAAATTGAACCCTCAAAAGACGCTTTTTAAAGCAATCCTTGTCTCCTGAAAATAAAAGATACAACATAACATAACATCGTGGGTGGATACTTAACTTTGACGATTTGAAGAGCGAATGCTTCTGGAATTTCTCGCGCGTGCGCTAAACTATCAACCCTTAAGTCAGCAAGTGACCTGGTGGTGGGCGCTAGTAATTAGTTCACTAGTTATATTCTATAACTCTTTGTTTGTTGGCTTGGGGCACTGTTTGAGCGCTAGTTAAGAACACTGTTTGGCATGATTAGCCTAATTATAATATTTATACAACCTCAACATCTCCCCTGCGGGTGCCCCTGATTTGAGATCTTTAACGTGCACTTTCTGAACCGACTGATTATATCAACACAAGATAATTCTATTATCAAGATCAAAAGGGCTTATCAATTTTGCCAGAAAATGCTTTTTTTTTTTTAAGATAACCTCCAGGTTTATTTTACATGCCACAATCGACCAAGGACCGACGAATTTACTTCCCGTACGAAGGACGTTTTACTACGGATTTTTATCGCCCAAGAAAGTCCTTCGACACAGGTTGGGTTTGAACCCACGAACCTCGAGTCCTGAGGGAGCACTTTACCCCTAGACCACCAAGACCGACTAATAAATATTAAACACACACAATACACGCTCGTTATTCAAATGTATCAATGGTTGGCATTTTTATTTCGAGTTTCGCGTCTTACTACTCATCCTGGCTATCCACAAATATCCACTAATGGTGTAGGAATGGTAAAATGAGGATGAAGTGTACCCGCAGCTGCAGGAAAGTAGAGTGATAAACTATTTTTGGGGAAAAAATGTTTCCGTAAACACAACCGGGACTCAAGCCCCAACCTATCCGTTAATAGAAAGTCATATTTGAAACTACGGATGCAATTTCAAAAAATTACAATATTTTTCGACAGCGTTTTCTCGAGTTCAATCAAACCAATCTTAATTGTTTTATTCTAATAAAAAAAACTATTTCTAGGCTTATCATATCAAAGTTGACAAATTTCAACGTTTTCTTTAAATTTATCCTTCTTCATCCCTAATATTAGGGTAATCAGTAGGCCCATATTATATGCATATAGCCCTAATAGGTTGTAAGACGCAGTGTTAAAAAAAACATAAATATGAAATATCCAATTTTCCCTAATTCGTGATTTTGAAGCTATTTTACTAAGCGGGCTTCATCTAAACTTGATGCACTTTAGAACTCTAATCACTATCACACTTAAGACGTAAATGTACAAAATGAATAGTTAATAAAATAAGTAGTTCGCCTTGTGAGATATATTGTTTATGTACTGATCACACTTTCACTCTTCCGCTGACGAGTACATGCACTCGCTCTAATATTTGCTCCTAGACAGCATTGACCGGCATTCCATACCTTTTTATCGTTTCTTATTCATTATAGACATTTGTTTTTATGATTTATTAAAATGTTGACCTCGACGGTCTTGGGGTAAAGTGCTCGCCTCAGGACCCAATGTTTGTGGGTCCAAACCCAGCTGGTTTTGACGGATTTTTCTTGAGTGGTAAAAATACGTAGCACAACTGACCTCGGAGGGAAAGTAAATCCGTCGGTCCGATGTTAATTTTAGCATGTATAAGAACCCTGAAAATCATGTGAAAATACCTTTCCCCACAAAATTGGTAGTCCCTTTTGCGCTGGCTCATAGAAATTCTCGTGTGCTGATATTATCAATCAGTTCAGAAAGTGCACGTTAAATACATCAAGTAAATGAAATGAAAATTAATCTTTTTAATCTACATCCTGGCAGGAAGATTAGTCCGGGTCATTTTTGTGAATAGGCCTAAGCCTGAGTTTTAGATGTTTTTTAAATGGCTCACGAAAAAACTACTTCAAGATCAAAAAATTAATTGTGTGTACATGTAAGAAGATTTTTCAGATTTATTAAAGAATTTATGATTTTGGTTTCAACGTTTAATTTTTTAATTTCTCTGAATAGTACCTAAATAGAAGAAAATAGGAAATCCTATATTGACTTCCTTCCACGTTAAATGTAGGTAACATCCGTTTTAAAAAAATGGAATATTATGTTCTCAAATTGAAAACCAAACTAATAAAATTATTCCCAGAAACAATTGGAGAATAAGAGGGGTATTAAAAATCTTCAGTCCCACTGTGTAAGAGGGAGAGAAAATACAGCGAGGGTGTTTTCGGTGTATCAAACTAATTAGCCCTCTTGTTAATTAAGCACCGGAGGAAGAAGGGCTACTTTTTTTGGGAAAAGGTGGGGAGGAGTCATTAATACTTGTTAGTATGCAACTCAGGACGAACTAAATGGGAAAGAAGTTTGGCAAGGTTCTATTAAAGGTATACAAGTTTCCATGTTAAACGAACGCTTGTTTTCCTTCATACTCCTTATCTCTCTCTAACTCACGTCTGTTGTTACTCTCCCTGTTCCCCCTTCGGGGGGCCCACGGTAGATCCGTCCACATTCCACCGGGACCGACACCCGGCCCTGTAATTTCGGACCGCTTCAAACTCTCCAATAAGCCGCGCGACCACCTTCACACGCCTTCCTCAAAAGAGTCCGCCCGTCTTCCGTCTTATTGGAAACGGACTGTTCCATGAGCTCCGTCAGTCTCTGCTTGGCATTTTTTTTTTACCTTTCTTTCAGAAAGTCAAAACACACACACACCTGGTTAACTTGTGGCTCAAGAAAACCACCGAGATACCTTTCATCGTCGGATATTGTCACGCGCATTGATCTGCGGTTAGAGGTCGATATATGCGCGGGTCTGTAAATTTGTATTCACCTACATTTTTATATTTTAAAATAATTTTCTTTTCTATATTTTTCTCTCTTTCTCTTCTTTATTTTCCCCTTTGTGGTTTTGTTTTAAGGTGGGGGTGTAGAGATACCATTTAAGGGCAGTGTTTTTTCAATTTTAATAGCAAAACTTTTTTTGGCTAAAATAAATACATTATTTTTGCAGTAGAAACATGAATTTTGATTTTCTTCACAATATGATGATATCAACATCTGTTGAATATCTGTCACGAGCATAGTGACATTAGATGAGATATTTTTTTAGATAAAGAGAAAAAGTTGTCATTAAATTTCAGGACACCCTTTACAGATGTTCAAAAACAGTTAATACCATCACGTGTAGAAAATTAAGCTCATTTTTTTTACCGGAGCAATATTTGAATTCTTTTGAGCAAAAATTTTTTTTAAATATAAAAATTGCATAATTATTGCCCTCATCTCCCCTTCCTTTCCCCCTCATCTTAAGGTCGATATGTTTGCGTGGTTCCGTAAATTTGTATTCACTTATATTTTTATGTTTTAAATATTTTTGTTTTCAAGGTTTTTCCTCTCTTGTTTTCTACTTTGGTTTTCCCTTCGTGGCTTTGTTTTAAAGTGTTATATTTCCTTCCAGTTTCTTACCTCCACCCTTAGTTCAGTCGGTAGCTTGACCTCTTATCAAACTATAGGGTTCCGGGCTCGATTCCCAGCATAGGAAAAAATAAACTATCAGTGGGGAAATTGAGAAATCTCTTTTCACAGTAATATATTAATGGCTGGGAGACTGGATGATGTGTCCGTTTAAGAATTAAGTTAGTTTATAAGTCTTGTTTCTAATAGCAGGCTGTTTAGAAATTGCCCGTTAAAAAAAACACAAAATAAAGGTTGGACATATCTTCCAAAAAATAAAGCAAGGTATTAACTTAAGTTGGGGGGCTAGTGAGCGTGAATTTAGGGCAGTATTTTCGAAATTTTTATAGTATAAACATTTTTTGGCCAAGATAAATCAAACATTTCTTCTATAGAAACATAAAGTTTAGTTTTCTGCACGTGTTAATCTCTTAACAGTTCTTGAATATCTGTCAAGGGTGTTTTGGAATGTTGTGACTTTTCTATTTATTTAAAAAGTTTGTTACCAAATGCCAATATGCTTATGACAGATATTCAACAACTGTTGAGATTAGCATGTGCAGAAAATTAAACTTTATGTTTCTATAGAAAAAATATTTGATTTATTTTGGCCAAAAAATGTTTATGCTATAAAAACTTCGAAAATACTGCCTTAAACTAACGCACACTAGCACCCCACCTTAAATTACTATAGTTGTCTTTCTTCCAATATAAAACGCTTTTTATTCCGATTTCAGGTTAAAAAATAGTTTAAATTATAACGTTTTAGATAACTTCAAATTGATCTACGACCCATTTTGGTGATTGAATAGTCTAAGGCGTCAATATCGTAATAAATTGGTCTTCCAATGACGAGATCGGGGTTGGAATCTTGCCAATTAATGTTTTACAGAGGGATGAGGATTTACTTTTTACTGGGAAGCCAGATTCTAGCAGTCCATTCTAGGTATATAATTTCTAGTGTGATTACCAGCAATATTAGCTCACTACACTAATAGGGTAAGGATAGAGGTAGAATGTAGAGGAATATTAGCCGCATATGCGTGGAGGGAGAAACCATTTAGGAGACACAACTCTTAATACATGAAGCCGGGATTCGAATCCAGATAATCCAGACTAGACGATATATTGTTTATATTAATTAAGATTGTAAATAAGTGAAACACAAATAATTTTTATTCTGATAGTTCTTCTACTGTCTTTTCATTTTCATCGTTACACAATAATTCAACAAACGTAGTTTTAATGAAGAAATATTTTTGTCTCTTTGGTGTAAAAATTCCCCAATGAATGAACGCATCATAAGTTATTATAAAAAGGTTAACCTACGTCATCTTTTTCAAGTGCTTCTAAATCTCATAAATCACGTAATGGCTTAATAACTGAAGAGAATTCTTATGCACAGCGGAATAAAACTCTTCTATTATTTTCCCATTGATTCGGTCCTCAGTTTTCTCATCACGTTACGCAAAAAAGAAAGGTGTCTTTTTTTCGGAGGGGGCTAGGGATAAGGTTATAAAAAATAAATGTCAAGAAGATTATTACAATACGGATTTTACTTACACATCTCTCTTCGTTTTTTTCTTAAGAAAAAGTTTTATAATGAATTGGAAACATGAGAAATATTTTAAGAAAGTATGAAAAGAGGGACGGATAATAAAATATCTTTGTTCCACTTCCCTTTAAGGAAAAAGTATGAATAGATTGAGCCTGTATATCATTGAGATGCTTATGACATGTTACATTTTGAATAAAATGTTTGCAGAGTTAGATCAGCGATTAGATCCAGTAAATAAAACTTGATTCACACGTTCACCAACAATTCAAAAGAGAATCAGCTTTAGTGGCACATTAATTAACATATATCGACCAGTGATGCTTTGCAACGCAAACTTAAAACATCCGGTCAATGTTTTTAATTCATCTAGTGCAGACCTGGAATAATCTTTGGGCTGAAGACCTGCACTAAGAATTTAAATATAAGAATGGTGCTCCAAGTAAGAATACAATTTTTCGATGGTTATAAAACAAAATTACATATTAAAGATAAAAAAGGAGGAAACTGTATAAAAATAAGTAAGTTATACTTCAATAAAACTGAACTAAATAAGATATATGCGATTTTTTTAATATCGTTAATTATTTCCTTAATGTCAGGTGTAAATTGAGAAATTTATATTATTAAAACTGCTTATAAATCCTCATCGGAGTGTTTTATAGAAATTGTATCTTTTTACTTGATAATATTTTATTTTAGTTATGATATTTTTACCTATTCAGGTTGTACGCACATGTACTACTTACGCTAATAAGTTAGGGATGAAGAAGGTTGAATTTAAAGGAAGCGAACCAGAATTTGCGTGGAGGGAGAGTGGAACACCTGACCGGAATTCTAGTAGTAGTCTCCTCGCCAACGGCCAACCAGACAAGAAGAGACTGACGTCTCTGTCTCCATGCCCACCAATTCTGGCCTAGATCTTGTCGTCAAATTTCGATGAAAGACTTCATTTGTCTAAATTTCAGAAACTAATAAGTCATATCGACCATATTAGCACTTCAAATAATTTTAACAAATGTAGGCTTTTTTCATCCATTTCTATTTCAGCCTATGGCCTGGGTAACTTTTTTATTCAAGTCATTTTTTTCCCACTATCAGCTTGCTAGGCTTGTTGTAGCTTCATATGATTGATTATAATCTAACTTAAAGACTAGGGTGGACACACACACAAAGTCCCCGATTAATTTATCACTGTCTAAGGGTGAAACCATATTTCACGAATGATAAATTTTTCGGCCATGCTGGGAACCAAACACGGGACCTTTAGGCTAATATACAGACCTGCTACCGACTGAAAATGTAGGATTATTGTCTTCTTTTATTAATAAGTAGGATTAAAAATTTTCTTACACCAAGTTTATTCATGTATATTCTTTACTCTACAAATTCCAAGCCAAAACACATATTTAAAATTATATTTCAGAATAAAGGTTTCCACTCACTTGTTGTTATCGAATAGGCCTTAAGCTCCACGGACTGAAAGCTATTAATCATCACTCACTCGCAGTTATTAGAGAAGTTACGACCTGCCGGCCAATCGTCGAAACTGAAAACTTCTTGTGTGTGTGGTTTGAAGATATTCATTGCAGAGGTCTATCGAGAACGCTGATGATGCGCCAAGTTTTTGTTTGAGGGTTAAAATCACATGTGTGTAGTACTTTTTCTCAGTTAGTTAACGAAACCCAGAATTTTTAAGGAAATGTATATATCTATATATATATCAATTACATCTGTATTTATGGACAATTAAAGATAAGTGCTACGCGAATAGAGACCTTAGGCGGAAAGGAAAGATGGTCAATTGTTTGGTGCCATTCGGATCTGATCCTCCAAACTTGATCTTGTTGCTAAAATCCTTAAAGTAGCAATCAATCTTTCTTCAACGCTAATATCACTTCCTATTCTTGTGTTTTGTTTCCTTACTAACGGTTCTACTAAATTGAGCAAAATTAGAAATTATTCCTCGCTCATACGTAAATAGTTTTTAAAATATTCATTGTTTGATAATCAAAGTTCCCTTATAAGTATCATATTTGACAAGGTATTAATTTTTTGTAACCACTCTTTAACCCAAAATGTTTAATTATCAACAACGAGAATATTTTTTTCACGAGAAGCCCACTACTCCACACACACAAAGTTTTTCGGAATGTAGACCTACTGATAACTTGAGGCCGATACTTGCCAACGAGTCCTAGGATAAACTCTGTGTGTGAATGATGAATACTTCGATTACCTGTGGGCCGTTAACTGAGTAATGTGTAAACCAGTGTTTCTTAAAGTGTAGTCCGTAACGGCCTATCAAGTGGTCCGTAGCATCCCGGGAAATTTAGTAATAATAATGAATTAAATATTTTTGATTATACATAATTACAAAAATTTGAAATGCAAAATATTAAATTTGAGGCACGTATATTATGCTATATATTTATTTTCTTTGTAGACATAAGTCACATAGACAAGGAAGACTACCCTAAGTCCCCTAAGTCAAAATATATTAATAATTATGTAGGGTGACCTGGCGGTCTAGGGGTAAAGTGTCAGACTTCTATACTGGCGGCTGGGGTTCAATCCTCGGTACTGGCAAAGATTTATCTGATTACCAATCCCTTCCTTCACCTCTGACAAGACATCTTGTGAATTTGAGGAATGCCAGGCCTCCACCGTGGTTCGGATTCCACGTTAAACTGTATGTCCTCCATTTCATCTCACAATCACCCTACCATTACAACATTAGCGTAAGTGCGTATAACCCGAACGGTAGTAAGACGCGGTGCTAATAATAATAATTATTATTATTATGTATAGAGAATTATAAGGTTTAGAATGTTAAAAATAATTTTAAAATGTTTATTTATTCATTTAATGTAATTATAAGCTATGATATTTATGCTATCATTTCATTAATCAAAAATAAATATTTATTTTGTATTCTTAGAATAATAATAAAAAATAAATATTTATTTTGTATTCTTAGAATAATAATAATAATAATAATTATTATTATTATTATTATTAGCACCACGTCTTACTACCCATTCGGATTATACGCACATAAGCTAATGTGTAATGGCAGGGTGATTGTGAGATGAAATGGAGGACCTACAGTTTAACGTGGGATCCGAACCACGGTAGAGGCCTGGCATTCCACACATTCACAAGCTGTGATTAATACACATATTGTCAGAGGTGAAGGAAGGGTTTGGCAGTCAAATAAATCTGTGCCGGGACCGAGGATTGAACCCCACCCACACAGCACAGATGTTTAGCACCTTACCCCTAAACCACCAGATAATCTTGTATTTATAGAAGAAGAAAATAAATTAACCCAACAACTTTTATTTCGCTGTTGTGGCAACAAGATATAATATAGTGCATGACATGATGAATTAAAAAGTATCATAATCCCTTTTATCTTCTAGAACTGACCATCAAAATAATTAAGTTATATAACCTATATAAAAAGGCATACAATTTTAGTTTCAAATTTAAAAATATATATATTGTAGGCACAAGCACATGAACACAGCAGAATACGGTGTATATGACGTAATCAACCGCCTTCCTTCCTCATTTTGTCTGGTTCGTCACCATAATTTATGAAGAGAACGGAACTTATTTTCTCATTTATGAAACATTTTTAATTGAAGTATTGACACCACTTCCATAAAAAAAACCCATCCAGATGGCTATTTTCTTAAGTGACTATAATTATATATTTCTCACCCCTATTACATTATATTCTTTAAATTGAAAAATGACACCTGGACACGGGAATTGAAACTGGGAACCTATAACTTAGTTAGAACATTGGTATACTAAACTAAACGTCCCACGTATGATTCTCGTGTTTAGGTGTCATTTTTCAATTTAAAGAATATGATACTTAACTGCGGCCATGACTGTGACTAAAAAATATAATAGCTTAGACATTTAAACCTATTACATTAGCTAAATACGCACATAGCCTGAACGGGATAAATAAGAAGTAAGAAATAAGTAGTAAGTAAAAGTGTATGCAGATATTTATAAATCAGCATTGGATTTAAAATCTACACTAATTTAACTAAGCTAAGCTTTACGAAGATGTATAATTTTTTCACTCGGGCATATCAAAATTTTAGCAAACGATGATCATTAATATTAAATTTTTCGAAAATATTACTTTTCCTGCATAGCTCTGATCCATTAAAATTCAAATCCATTAGAGATAACTAAAGATAAGTGTCAGGCTTATTTTAGACTATCAACTACCAGTGGCCATGTTTATTAAAATTTAGGATCCTGAATTTTCATGTCAAATTCATACCAATCCAATTATTATAGACCTATTAAAAATCATAGATAGTCGTAAGTAAATTTATGTCAAACATTTCCTGCTAACTGTTTTTTTTCAAGTTATACTTTCACTATCGAAAAAAAACTCCATGACGTCAGCCCGAAATTGAACTATATTGACTGAGCGGCCGTCATAAGTTGGCAAAGATAGTGCCAACTTCTGCGGCTAGAGGGGGTCATGTGGTCAGCACAACGAACACTCAGGCCATTGATCTCAATTTTCTAGACCGTAGCTGCTACTTTTTCATTCAAGAAGCTCCTCACTTGTCCTCACGAGGCTGAGTCGACCCGATGCGTCACAGAAAAATTTGAAAGCACCGGGGATCGAAGGCGTGACCTCTGGATCGGTAGCTAGGAGTTCTGACCACAAGGTCACAGAGACGGTAACTCTTACTATCAAATCAATGTAAATATATAATTAACTTAATCAGGAGACGCACTGAGCGGGAACGTGGACAAATACGTCACTATTTTATTGTGTGAGTTTGTCAATGAGGTCAAGAGGTCAAGGTTTGATTCCTAGTGAGGAAGTACTGAGTTATTTTATATAATAAAAAAATGTCACTCATCTTCCAAGGAAATGTGAGTACTTTACATTGCAATTATACCTTTTCAATTCATACCCATTTTTGTGTAAATAGGCTATTTGGATATCCAGGACGGGTAGTAACAAACGGAACACGAAATAAATGTTGCGGTGCACCGAACAGATTTTCTCTCTCTCTTACCTAAAAGTGGAAACATTTACTTATAACTCAGTCAATAAGTGAAATGAAATTATAGATATTGTTACAGAAACATAATGGGAAAAGATCATCACTTTTCACAAAACATTACAATTGAAATAATATACACTGTAACAGAAATATTACGGTTTACAGCATTCTGTCAGCAGATGTTTATTTTAAGGGCACTGTAACCACTAACCATGCGCTAGCTTTGCTCTCAATTTTTAACTATTTAATCGATACAACAATTTCACCCCCTTTTCGAGAGTCTTTGGTTTGGTTTTTGTTCATTTTTATGATTTTTTAGTATCTTAAACAAAGCTACAATTTTCAATATTACCAAGAAGTAGATTATTCTTATTATTAGTTTTGTAATATTTGAGAAAGCAGCTCCCCATTTGGATTTACTGATTTAAAAACTTATGTCCTAATTACTTGGACTTTATTAGTTCTGTAAATTTTTAGCTCCCCATTTAAAAACATCCATTTAAAAAAGTTTGTTCATAGATCAAACAATAATGGGTTTATAAATAGCCTATACATTTCAAATAAAAGTCTTTACCTTTAATAGTTAACTTTGCAATGATACCTTATTTATTATATCAACAACTTGCAGATATATAATCAAAATCTGAAATATCTGCTTAAAGTAAATGAAGTTAAATTAATTTTTTGTAATGTTAATTTATGCTTCAATAACAAATTTAGTGAAAATCCTTAAAAACAATTTTGGTATTTTTTTTCTTTCTTTTTGTGCTATGGGACTAGTCTTGATTTAAAAAAAAGGCACTAAATTTAACCTTCCTCTAACAAATACAGTAATTTTTTATAGGCTCACAACAGACAATGTTAAGATATTTGAGAGCTAGCAGTGAGCTTTCCTCTTTACCTCGAAATAAGAAATGTCATTTTGTTCTTTCCCCTCTTTTTTTATTGAATTGACAAAGTGTGATTGTATGTGAAGAGTGAAAGGGAGTATGAGATCAGACAGAGTAGAGAAGTAGTTCCATAAAATGAGACAGACCATTGTATTTTAAGCCGTTTGGCCTGACAGCTATTGATACTTTCACGCTGGCCGAGGCGGGTGCTAGCCTTAACAGTTTTGTAATGTGACTAACATCCAAAACATTATCTTCGACTTCTGTTTCAGCTTTGCTTCACGTGTTTAAAATATCCCTTCAAATTTAAAGAGTGACCTTCATCCCACACCCTTACTAAATTCCTATTTCTAGGTTTGATTGTTTGGTATGTAATATGGCTGTTATAGATTAATTTAATGTGTAGGTCCTCTGAATATGATACAGACTGATTTTAGAACTATCACAATATATAAACTAGTTAAAAGTGTGAAAAAAAACTTTCTCTAATACCTTAGTACTTTTCATCTCGTGACGGCTGTAATTTTATATTTTTTCCTCGTCAAACTATTAGTCCTTCATGACCGGTATCTATTTCAAAACAACACCTCCAAATCAAAATTATTTCCTTTTACTATATAATTTAAAAATTGTCCTTCTCAACTTACCGCCGAGAAAAAGAAAATTGTAGAATCCAAACACACCTTTCCCTTTGTTTAATTCGTGAGAGGAAAGGAAGGGAAAAAAAAACTGGACTGATTATCTTTGTAGACATATCAGGAAATCAGGTTGAAAGTATGATATAAAAAATGTAGGCCGAGATAAAACCTAAACGCTGGAGGCTGTTATTTATATCTTAACCTAACGCTTTTATTATATGTGTAGTTAGCTGTTGTTAGAGCAAGCTTGTGGACTTTTAAAAGAGGTTATAGAGGTTTTTTGTTAAAAGTTTTTAACTTGTACACTTTTAACAAGATTTTTGTAATTTTTGTATTAATGTATTAAACGTATACTAAGATTTTTATAGGAAAAGAGTTTTATAAAATTCAGAAATATTTTATTGGGTCCAAAAAATTATAACATCTTACCACTTTATTTGTGGTTTTTTTTTTTTTTTTT
>CABEEJ010002436.1:23186-54257 GCA_901482245.1 Timema douglasi
TTTTCATTACATTTTGGAAGCCGTTCGGGTTACTTGAATAGATCATACTAATGGGATAGGGTCAATTAATGCGAAATTTTACGGTAAATGAAGCCATGATTTCGAGTAGAGACACTGACAAACGATTTAGAAAAATCAACTCTCAGTACCCCCAATTGGGATATGAAACCCGGTACGTCCACCTTACCCCACTACTTTTGATCCAGTCTAATATTAGAATGACCTGTTTCAGTTGCCGCATGGTCTGATGCGTCAATCTCGAAATATACTCTACTACCGATGACGGGTAGATAAGGGTTCGAATTCTGGTAAGGTGTAATGAGTATTGCTTTTCCTAAATGATTTTTCACTTTCCCTCCCCAAATATGCGGGTACACTTCCTATAAATTCAACCTTCCTCATAATATCTAACACACTAAGGTAATTAGTAACATATGCGTGTGGGCTGAAGGTGGATTGGGCACTGATTTTTACCCAAAGATACCATCAAAATTTCCCTCACAAGGTGGATTGGGAAACGCTAACCTAACTTAAACTAACCTAACCTTTCTCTTCCTCTCACTAAGAATTGATTTTATCTCGGACATATAGAACTGAGTATCTAATGTTCAGCTGGATGACTTATACTAAACTGAAGTCTGCTGCTGATTGATTGTATTTATTTAAGATTAATATTCTACTATGAATTGCCCAATCCACCAGTTTACAATTCCTTCTAGTTGAATCTATGGTAACCAATGGCCATTTCACCCCCACTCGCGCGTGTAGCCAGAACGGGTAATAAGACGCGGCGCTAAAAACCAGAGTGAAGCGTTAGACCACTGGTATGGGTACTATTATTATTATTATTATTATTATTATTATTATTATTATTTTATAGCTATCGAATAATATCTAGCAAAATGGACAGCTTCAGATCACAAGACTTGATGTATAAAACTTATTAAAGATCGAACCTGTGATGCTCCATTGTTTATACACTCCACAATTTGCTTTTTTTTTTTGTCATTACATCTCATATTTATAATGTATTCCTTAAAATACACATTCAAATTCCACCCGACTAGAAAAGAAATAGAATAAATAAAATTATATTTATCATTTTATTTAGCACCACGTCCTACTAACTGTATAGGTTATACGCATATGTATGTCTACTAACTACACTAATTAACAAGGCATGAGGAAAGTTGAATTTAGAGGAAGTTTACCCACATTTGCTTGAAGGGAGAGTGGAAAAAAACCACCTGGCCGGGATTTTAGATCCGATCTCCTTGTCATCGACAGTATAGTTTAACACGACCATGACCAGACCATGGGGCCACCGAAGCTGGTAGGCCTTATATCATCGTAGTAAACTATTTAAAGTCCTTATTACATTACCGATAATCAACGATCGAGGTTATTTTGGTGAGCTGGTGGTCTAGGGGTAAGGTGTCGGACTTCTGTGCTGGGGTCCGGGATTCAATCCTCGGTCCCGGCACGGATTTATCTGATTACCAAACCCTTGCTTCACCTCTGACAAGACGTGTATTAATCACAACTTGTGAATGTGTGGAATGCCAGGCCTCCACCGTGGTTCGGATCCCACGTTAAAGGTCCTCCATTTCATCTCACAATCACCCTACCATTACACATTAGCGTAAGTGCGTACAAACCGAACGGGTAGTAAGACGTGGTGATGATGATGATAATAATAATAATTTGAAAGAACTTTATGTAATTTGCGAGTTTAGAAGACTCCATGATCGACCATGTATGTGATCGACTGTAGGATTGCCGTGAGTTCGACAGGTCGATCGCGGTAGACCATATATTGCCAACCCCCGGTCTAAACAAAAGACTGCTTGTTTGTAACGGGGAGAGTCTTACAATACGTACCATGACACAGTCTGGTAGCCAATCTACCGTCATGGAAATGTGACTAAAACACCCTTTAATAGCATATAATAGCGTCGCAAAGAGAGTACAGACATTAAAACTGGAATACATTAACCGCTTACGTTCTTCAAATTAAACCCTGCGCAATTTGAGCAGCAATTTCCTTTGAAGGCCAGGCCCGTATCATCTCATCAACGGGTAAACCAGACAAACGTAAATAAGGCCGTTGCTTGTCGTAGAGTGTTGCCAGAGTAAGCAGAGTTTGCTAAACTTTTTTTTGTGCTATGTTTCTCCCCACTCTACCCCCCATTTGACCAGTCAAACATAGGCTCTGCTCTACACACTGAACATAGAATTGTTTTTTAGCTACACGTCTTACTACCTGTTCGGTCTATACACTTATGTATTAATTACGCTAATGGTTTTAGGGATTAGGAAGTTTATGTTTAAAAGAAATTTACCCGCATTTGCGTGGAGGGAGAGGAGAAAAACATTGTGGAAAAACCACCCTCAGGATACCCGTTTGAGGTTCGAACTTCGATCTCCCCATCATCGCCAGTCTAGTTTACTGCGAGAGTAGAGCCTTAGACCATGCGGCCACAGAAGCGAGTGGAAATGTATTTCCTTTGATACCTGACCAACGAGTGTTCCCACTGAATGATGAGAACACATCACAGCTATAATTTAGACTAACTCTGCTTAGCCTGGTTACAAGCCACGACCCGACACTGTTTGCAAGCGTTATTTACATAACCTTCATATCTTTTGAAATAAACCGTACAAAGGCAAGATGAGGATGTTAATTAAAACACCACATGTGGGCAAATGCGTCAGTCACATCTAATTAAGTTTGACTTCGATGGGCATGTCAGGGTTGGAATTCCAGACAGGGGTATATTGAGGTAGTTTTCATCCTGGATGGTTTCCCACCCTCCCTCAGTGCAAATGCGGTTGCACTTTCCTCTATCTCATCCCTAACCCATTTGTGTGGTTTGCGGATAACTCCGGTATGAATATTAAGGCGGCCGTCTCGGCGAGAAAATATATATCGCACAGCTTAAAACACAATGGATCTGTGTTGTTTTCTGGAAATACCTTTCTATTTTGTCTGAGCTTATACTTCCTTTAACCCTTCAGTTACAAACACCCTTTGTAATGTCAATAAGGGATAGGGGAAAGAAAACAACAAAACTTCTTATCCCAAAATAAATAGGAAAACTCTTTGTTAGTTCTCAAATATCTTAACTTTTCTGTTGTGAGCCGTCAAAAAATCATTGTGTTTGTTAGAGGAAGGCTAAATCTAGAGCCCTTTTTTTTATCAAGCCTAGTCTCATAGCTCCGAATATATAATTTAAAAAAAAATCGTGGAAAAAGATCTAATGTCACAGCTTCACACATTTGTTTCTATTAATAAAACTCAAACTATAAGGCTGTTAAGGAAAAAGAGCCCTGTAGGAATCTTTCTACTTTATTTCGTCGTGAGCCATATTTTGAAATAATGAGTCATAGAATTAAATATTGCGTTAGAATCTAACTTCTGCGTGGACATTTCTCACTTACCGAGGCAGCCACCTTAAGACGCGGTTGTTTCGTGATTTCAGGACTTGCACCCTTTTACCCGGATCATGGTTACGTGTTTTTTTTGAATCGATATAAAAGAGGCTAGGCTCGCTTCTGTTGATGGGGGCAATTGGTGAATAGGGGGAGGGGGTAAAGGAGAGGGCTCTTTTCGAAGCAGGTGTCTAGAAAACCATTATACCTCGTGGAATGGACTAGTAAAAAACATAGGCACGGGGTTAACTGATTCTGGTTAACAACTATATACTTGTTAGGCATTAGCTACTAGTCCACCCATTTCCTGTATCCATGCTCTTGGAAATAGGATACGGATTAATTGAATTCATGATAGGCCCCTACGCAATTTTTTTAAAAATGAATATACATTGATATATTTTAAGAACGTTTCCATATAGTATGGGATATCCAGCTAATATTTAAAAGTAAGTCGTGTTGTGGAGTTTTGGCTGGATAAGCAGAGTTACAGTAGCCCCATGGCTTCTTTGGTGCTGACTGACAGCTTTGAAAAGTTACCAGACCAAATTATGTATCCCTACGCCAAACCATATGATCTGCAAAAACATGTGTTTAGCAGCTGTCACTTCCGACAGTCAAAATGTAGGTATATACCTAAATGTTGAGTGTCAGAAGTCAGCTGTGAACTTTCAGTCAGCACCAAAGAAGCCATGGGGATACTGTAGTTGATAGTGAGTGACCTGTAAATTATTCTCATCACTCAGTAGAACACTCATTTGTCTGGCATCAACGGAAATATATTCTCATGTGAAGTTTGTAGAACAGAATATAATGCTTGGTTAAATGGGGACAATGTGACGGAGAACATGACTGCAACACTCCACAACACGACACTGTCATAGGCTTGTAATTTTTAAAATATAAAGTTATTTCAATAATTCTTAACATATTTAAAGTAAAATTTTCTTTTATTTAGAAAATTAGTTTGAATATGATAACTGATAAATGAGACAAGCGAAAACTTAAATGCAACTTATTAATTACTCTCTTTTTTATAGCACCGCGTCTTACTACCAGTTCGGGGTATACGCTTATGTAGGTATACTAACTACACCAATGTTTTAGGGATTAGGAGGGTTATTTTTAAAGAAAGTGTATAAGCATTTGCGTGGGGAAAGAGAGTTAAAAACAATGTTGGAAAACCATCCTCAGTTGGCCTACACCCGACCGAGATTCGAACCTAGATCTCCCCGTCATTGGTAGCATAGTCTACTGTGAGAGTAGCGCCTTAGATCATTTGACCACTGAAGTGACTTAATAGTAATAACTTTACAAATCGATGGATTAACTAACAAATTACTCGAATCGGTGGACGAAAGGTATATGTAGTCACTCTCACAACACGTTTGACAGTCGATGACGGGGAGGTTGGGGTTCGAATCCCAGTCGAGTCTACCTAGGGTGGTTTTATCCTGAATGGTTTTTCACTCTATTTCGCAGCAAATATGGGTACATTTTCTCTAAATTCAACCTTCATCATTCCTAATAACATTAACGTAATCGATACATAATATGCGTATAAACGCGTAGTAAGACATACTGCTAAAACAAAATAGCAAATTTGGTACAGTCACTGAACAAAATCCCAAATCCGATTATATTACGTTATCGTGACTATTATAATACTTTAATACTTTTTTTACTTTATCATATGAAGAAATGTATCGTAGCTGCGAAAATTTTTGACCTTAACATTATGACAAATCTTTACGTTTTATGTGTGTCCTAACCCAAATAAATGGTACGGAACTCCGCACGGACTTTCTCGCTCTTTTGTTTGAAAATGGAGATATTTACTCAAAACTCATAATATATGTTAAACGCACTGGCGCAGCCAAAGGGGTTGGGGGGGTTAGGGTTGACCCCCACCCCTGGATATCACTACCCACCTTCTTCTTTCTCGTCCCTAAAGCTGTTGAAATCTTACATGAGGAACTCTACAAATGAAGACAGACTTAATCAGCTTCATGTAGGCCTACATACATCCAGAGGTGTCAGTTACGGACCCATGTGTAAAAAAGCCAGAACTGGAATTTACCAAATCTGGGAATTCCAGATTTGCCCCAGATCTAATCTTTCCACATGAGGAGGATGAAGTTCTCAATGAACTTTCTATGAAGACAAGGAAAATTAACATAAGAATAAAGTGAATTAGTTCAAAAGGGATTTTGTGAGTTAAGAGTTAATGCAAGTTGCTTATTTGAATTTTCAGATTCATCTCATAAAATAATTTTATAAATCAAATGTCCAAAATACAATTTCTTGAAGCTTGCATATTTGTATATTTTAGCAGTATGCATAAATTAAAATGTGTTCATAAAAACTAAATAGTCATAATAATTACAGAATTATGACAATTTTTATAAATTTTAAATTAATTTTAATATTATTGTATTTCTTTTAATGGATTTGCATTTTAAAGTACTTAAATTTTCAAATTTCCCCATGGAGGGAAAAAAACCAATGGACCCCGCTAAGTTGGTCAGTGAAACTAACCACCCACCCCCCTTACCTCCCCCCCCTTACCCCCACACAAACAAATCCTGGCTGCGCCAGTGGTTGACCTAGATAATATACACTAGCAACCCCAAGCATAAATTGACTATACTTATGTAATACATTTTTGGAGTCCCGGTTTTAAATTTTATAATTTTATTTTTATAAAATAAATATCCTCATTTGTATGTCTGGACCAATAAAAAAGATCGATATTGGGTCCACAAGGGTCAACACTTCGTATCCAAATTTCAACTTCCGGTTTGAAATTTTCGACATTTTATTAGGTGTTGCAAATCTTCAGGTCATCGCATTGCTATTCAATTCCTCATTTATAAATTTAGACCAATAAAACCTATCGAGTCTAAAATGGAGATTTATCATTGTTGTACAAATATTTCTCCTAAGAGGTTTAAGTAAAAATAACAAACTTTTTGAGAGACTTACTTAAATTTAATTACTCTATGGAATTTGAGAATTATTGCGTTAAATTTCAAATATTATATCTTAACAACTAAAGCTCACATAATTGTATTAATACTCGTATATTTGCCAATATCTAAGAAAATGTTGGTTTTATAAAAATATATTCCATATAAAAGTTTTTATTTTTAATAGTACTAGAATGTTGCATTGTTAAGTTATTTAGTATATAAAATAGTTGCAGATCTAAGGAAATTTCAGCTTCTGTAAAGTACCCTTAAAGTCATTTTCACGGGAAAATGAAAATAGTCAATTTATTTGTAATTTTAATCAACGACTAGATACGAGTTTTAATCAAAATCGTTAGAACCGATTTTGAGAAAATCTTTTTCTCTTTTCGCCCTTTATCAAACTACTCTTAATTTAAGTTTAAACAGACACACAAACAGACGGTATTGCAAAGACAACTTTTTAAGGTTCGGGAAGTCATGAGACGTCGACATCCATCAATATTTCAGGTTAGATTTTTTTTAATGTCGCAATACTTTACCTTTATTGTTCGAAAAGTTAAAATATATATATATATATTAGAGTATAACTTGAAATTTATTGGTTTTATAAAAATATGTTTCCAGTAAAATATTTGTATTATAAATAAATCTATATATTTGTGCCGATAAGTAATTTCCTATCGCAAATAGTTTCGGAGATATTTAAAAAAAAAAGAGAGAGAATTTACGCATCAGACTGGACCGCTTAAAATTATTTTGCCGAAATATTGAGAGTATCAATTTTGTTTGTAATAGTTATAAATGTTTTGAAATGACATTTAATCAAAATCGTTAGAGCCAATTTTGAGAAAATCTATTTTTTCTTTCTTTACCCTTCAGTAAACTACCCTTAATTTTAGGGTTAGATATCCAATTCCAAAAATACCTTGGGGCAACCCTATGAAAACCCTAAATACCAAGTTTTAGGCCAATCTGTAAAATAATTTAGGCTCTAGTCGGAGGTACAGACAGACAGAGTTTAAAAAACCACTTTTTCGGATTCGCGGGGGTCATGAAACGTTGATAATCATCAAAACCTCTAGTTCGATTTTTTTGACGATTACAATACTTTATCTACTTGTAAGATAGCGAGAAATTAAAAAGAGGATTTTACCATTATTTTGTCTGTCCCCATGTTTGTATGCCTTTCTCTTTTAATTCAAATTTGACTAATGATTTTGTTTAAAATTTATATCTAGGGAGTGCTTTTCCTGAAAGATAACACTGTACACTTGTATTTTGGTTAAAGTTCATCAAGGGAATTTTACTTATGAGGGATTTTCAAAAATCGCTTTAGGGATTTTGTTAAAAATTTATATCTTGGGAATGTTTGACATAACAGACAAAATTGAATATTTGTTTTTTTATGGGAAATTCGTTTGAGGGCTGTTTAACAGATAACCAACCATCTTTTTAAATTTTAATATTTATAAAAATGGCTCTTGCCGTTTGGTTTAAAATAGGTATATGTTAAGTTTCCACTGATAAATAACTATACATCTTGTTTTACTTTTTAAATCATATAATAATAGATTAGTGGAGACTGGTTTTTTGACAAATTAAATTTTTTTCAAAATATCTTTAATGATTTTGTTCATAATTGTTATTTGGAGACGATTTAACAGGATAATAAATAATGTTTGTTGATTTTCTTAAAATGAATGAATTATTTAATGGAAGGTTAGCCTACTTAAGGCAGATTTTAGAAAATTTGAGATATTTTGAAAATGGGTATCTGGGAATTTTTTCTCGTGGTAAATTATATTATAACGTTATTTTTACAAATTAAAATACTTAATGGGTGGGCTACAAACTTATTAAAAAATTATTACAACCTTTAATTCATTATATTAGAAAGTGTGTACGACTGAGTTGTCCCATTTATATTGTATACCACTTCTTCATACTTATACGGGCAAACCGTATAATTGTACTAATGGGATAATGGTGGCATAATTTAGAGGAATTATTCCAAGATTTACGTGGAGGGAGAGTGGGAGATAAATGGGGGGAAATCCCTTTCAGTATATCCGGCCTCCCCATCACGGGCAAACCAGATAAAAAGAGGTTGACGGTTTAACTCGTCTGTCAACCGATGCGGGTTTCGAAGTGTTAATAACGAGTTTACCTTGTTCCCTAATCTCTGCCCACTTAAGTTATGTTCTACACCTTATATTAGCTCAGAAGATAGTAAATCTATCAAATATACTAGTGTTTCTCCAAGTTTTGTCGATGGGAGACCACTGAGAGACCCTCGGGATCCCGGGAGAATAGGCGGGGCTGAGGGGGAGGGAGTTATTTGCGAATTATTCGGAAATAAACATTTTGTTGGTAACTTCGGTTAAAAATATATAAATTAATATTTTTTATAATTAAATGTTGAAAGGAATATCAGATTACATTGACTTAGTAATAGATTTATTAACTATCATTAACACTCTAGGCCTAATAATTATTTTTAAGATAATTATTGTTTGAATTGTGTTGTTATTATTATTATTATTATTATTATTATTATCATCACGTCTCACTACCCGTTCGGGTTCCACGCACTTACGCTAATGTGTAATGGTAGGATGATTGTGAGATGAAATGGAGGACCTACAGTTTAACGTGGAATCCGAACCACGGCAGAGGCCTGGCATTCCACCCATTCACAAGCTGTGATTAATACACGTATTGTCAGAGGTGAAGGAAGGGTTTGGCAATCAGATAAATCTGTGCCGGGGCCGAGGATTGAACCCCAGACCCCAGCACAGAAGTCCGACACCTTACCATCTCTAGACCACCAGGTCACCCCGGATTTTGTTGACCTATGGTTGGGATGGCAGGGGATGTGAGAAAAACCCTCTGTTTTTGCAGTTTTTATAGCAAAACTTTATTTTTTACTAAATAAATAAAATAGTTCTCCAGGACTTACATAGAATTTAATTTTCTTTACAATTCTTCACAATTTCTTGAATATCTGTCAAGGATAGTCTGGAATTTAATGACAACTTTTTCTATTCTTTTAAAAAGTTTGTCATCTAATACCGCTAAGCTCATAACAGATATTCAACAACTGTTATTACCATGCGAATAAAATTAAGCTCTATATTTGTACCAGAGCAACACTTTATTTATTTTGGCAAAAAAAAAAATGTTTTACTATAAAAACTTCAAAAACCCTTGCCCTTTCTTGCGTTCCCTTCCATCCCTCCTAATGGTTGGTACAGATGTCCTTCTCCATTAGACTTTTGTCCAACGATAAAATAAATACATCATGATTTTTTAATCGCCCACATTTAAAATTTTTGTAATATGATAATCAACACCTCTATCATACTTAACACATTTCGTAATCAATATAAATTAGTATATCTAGAATTGTTATTGAGACGTGGTGGAATAAACAACCGATTAATAAAACTTTCTTTAAAAAAAATCTTCCTAACATTCAATTTGTCTAGCCACGGAATGGAAATCAAGTGTTTACTTCTTGAAAAGCGTCCAAATAATAACCCGCGCCTCTAGGCAAGCAAATTGTCGTGTTGTTATTAGTGATAATGAAATTGAAATCCGTGTCCCAACGTAGCAATTCAAAATGCAAATTCTACAATACATGTAACTGCCCGAGGTGACAAAACAACAACTTCTTTAAATGATTGATGTAGTATGTTTGAATAATTTGTGTTTATTTATATTTTTCTATACAGTTACATGTACGATCTCGTTTTTCGTAATATGACTGAGGCAACACTATTAAGGTGGGAATGTAGAATGTGAGTTAAGGGCAGTGATTTAGTTTTTATAACAACACTTTTTTTTGTCCAAAATAAATCAAATATTCCTCCAGAAGAAACACAGAGTTTAATTTTATTCACATGGTGATATCAACAATTTGTTGAAAATCTGTCATGAGCATGGCGGCATTAGATGAGAAACTTTCAAATGATATCACCATGTGAAGAAAATTAAACTCTTATGTTTCTACTGGAGAAATATTTGATTTATTTTGACTAAAAAAAATTGTGACATAAAAACTGAAAGAAATAGTTCCCTTAGCTTGCGTTCTTTACACGTCTACCTAAAATTAATAAGCATAGATCCATTTGATGGTAGAATGGTCTAAGGCAAGCATGCCAAACTAGTGGGTCACATGCTGACCAACTCAGTTTTACGTGCGGCCTGTGGACATTAGGCCCACTATGACTCAACGTACAATGTGTCTCAATTTTTTACTATCAAAGTTGTAGAAAGTAACACTTTTTATGTTTACAATGGCACATTTAATTGCGTCATATTAAAAACACTTTAATTTTCTAAAAAATGTTTGATCGACATTGAAAAAATTATTGGGGAAAAAACAAAAATTAGTCGTATTATTTTATATCTTTTTTTTTATTTCATTTTGGATCTTATGCTTGATCTAGTTTGATACACATAATCTAAATCTTCACTCTAGCAATAGACTGGACTGCTGATGACCGATAGATAGGGGTTCATATCTCTTTCAGGTGTACTCAGTCTGACTATGAAACTGGCCTATTCCATCTGAGTTTTGGTAGATTTGGTCTTGTATTTTATAAAGATCTGCACTTGAGATGGTGACATGGTGGTCTAGGGGTAAGGTGTCAGACTTCTATGCTGGCGGCCGGGGGTCAATCCTCGGTCCCGGCAAAGATTTATCTGATTACTAAACCCTTCCTTCACCTCTGACAATACATCTTGTGAATGTGAGGAATGCCAGGCCTCCACCGTGGTTCGGATTCCACGTTAAACTGTAGTTCCTTCATTTCATCTCACAATCACCCTACCATTACACATTAGCGCAAGTGCGTATAACCCGAACGGGTAGTAAGACGCGGTGCTAATAATAATAATACACTTGAGGTGTACTAAGTATGCTGGCAGAAGGCTGAATAACTAAGTTCCGGAAGTTTGCTGACGAAATTAATTTCTTGGGATGACAAAGTAGGCTTAGAACCTACTTTCAGGATATTAAGAATGAATTTTAATGTCAAGGTTTTTCTCTATCCAGTTTTTGCTATCATTAGGCCCTACTATTACTTATATAGGCCAATGTTATTTTATATGTATATGTATATGTATATATAGCTTACACGTAAATAAAAACAGGGTGTAACTGAAATTGTTTGAAAGATAATAAGAAGACCGACAATGTTAAATTATAGCTAAGGAATATTAAAAACCTTTAAAACCTTCAGTCTTTTATGGCTATTTGGAATTGTCTTTATACCTTCACTCTGAATTTCAGTTTTCTACTAAAGAGAAAGACAGTTGTTTCTATTAGTTTGGGAAATTGAAAGCTCACAATGTCTGCCCCTTTCCCTCCCGTTTAAACAATTCGTAATTACAAACTTTCGAATTTCAAGGGAGATGTGGTCAACTGGTTTTGTCATTCTTCATAACTGCCAAATTTAAATTTTCTGCCACGTACTAAAGTTTATTTTGTTTTACACCCCCCCCCCCCGACCCCCACAGACCCTTTTTCCCAGAGTCTTAAATTGAAAATTTAGCATTTTCCGCCTTTAATATTTTGACTCTTTGTAGTGGTATTTTTACCTTTTTACCTGTAAACCGAATTTTAGTTATTTACTACACTGGGAAGTACGGTACTGCAGTTGTTTACAATTTGTTTTTGAAATTTTTAACCCCCAACCTCTTTTAAACAATTAAATTTTAGATATTTCAAATTTTAAGATTTATTTGGTTATCTGGAGCTGTTTTTCTTCTTGTCTGCCAAATTTTAATTCTATACGTAATATAATTTTATTTTATTCTAGTTATAGCCCCCTCCCCCTATTTCCCGATGACACATTTTGACATTTTTAAATTATATAATTGTATGCTTATAGTGATAAATCTCGTTACTTTCTCGCTAAACAAGATTTCAAGTTTCCAGTCCCAGGGTTTGGAAAAATGCGGTGATGAGTGATTTAGTGGGTGGGTTTTGTCTTTTAAATATGTGATAACGGTTTCAAAAAATAATGTATAAAAGTCCACGTTGACACTGAAACAGTTTGTTAAAATTATTGTGTGTAACCCACCTCGGTGGCGTAGTTGGCTAACGCGCTTGTCGTGGTGAGCTCGATTGCTGAGTACGGGGAGATCGAAGTTCGAATCTCGGTCGGGTGAACTGGGGGTGGTTTTTCCTAAATGGTTTTCCACTCTCCCTCCACGCAAATGCGGGTTCACTTCCTCTAGTTCAACCTTCCCAATTCCTAATCCATTAGCGTAATTAGTACTTAAAGCGTATAACCCGAACGGGTAGTAAGACGCGGTGCTAATATATATATATAGTGTGTGTAATATTAATATGTATATAATCCATATTTTTTAAACGTCATAATTTACTAATTAATTAATGCTTCTTTTTTGTCAACGCGTCTTAGTATCCGTTCAAATTATAAGTAGGGCTATATGTACTAATTACATTAAGTACGAGGAAGGTTGTATTTAAAGGAAATGTACTTGAATTTTCCTGGAGGAAGAGAGATAACAATTTAGTAAAAACCATCCTCGCACACCCCACCGGGATTCTAACCCCTAACTCTCCGTCATTGAAAGTGCATTCTCTTAAAAGAGAGTGACGTCTTAGACCATTCGACCACCGAAGCGCATTTTTATAAGAACTTTCTACTAAAAACCTACCAGCCCAATGGTCTCCGAACTTTAGAATAAGTTTGACCCCAATTTTTATCCTTGAGACCATCTAGACCCAGGGGCGGCTTAACGGCTGGGCGAACTGGGCGGCTGCCCGGGGCGTCAGCTTGAGGGGGCGCCAAACAGAGCACCATTATAACCTAACATAGATTGAGAATGATATTAAGCTATTTCCCAAACCTCACAACTCCAAACCTAACGTAACCTGGGCGTAATGGTGGAGATATTAAACATAGCAAGCACTTATTTAATTTTTGATAACAACATGAAATTGCACATAGGGGTATAGTTTTTTGGTCAATAAAAGTGGATATAGTGTCACTCTTTCAAAGATAATTTACATCCGCCATCTTAAAAAATTGTGACCTAAAAAGGTATTTTGAATTATTTCTTAAACCATTCATTATATAAAAATTAAATAAGCGAACATTGTCTACAAAATATGTTATAAATAGTTTTCTTTGCAATCCTAACAATTTTTGTAGTGAAACATTTGTAATTACTGTATTGTAGTCATTTATGGAGATCCACTTCATATTATGTTCACGTCACACCTAGGCTACTTTAGGTCCAGGTTGTTAGTTTTGGGGATTATCGCCATATTATCCTATTATCCCCGGTCATATAAGGGGGCGCCGAAAAGTAATCCCACCTGGGTACAAAATTTACCTCGGGCCGCCCCTGTCGAGACCCCTTGATAACCTACAAGCACTCATATTATAGTCTCTAAATTACTATCCTCAATGAATCTTACTACCCGTCCAGGCTATCCACATTTTTTAGCACCCCATCTTACTACCCGTTCGGGATATACACTTATGTACTAATTACGCTTATTAGGGATTGGAAAGGTTATATTTAAAGGAAGTGTACCCACAGTTGCATGGGGGAGAGTGGAAAACCATTTTGGAAAAACACCCTATCAGGATTTTAACCTTTATCTCCCCACCATCGGCTATCTAGTCTACTGCAAGAGTAGCACGTTAGAGTATTAGACCATGAACATTCGATTACACTTGTGAGGTAGGTAGAATTTAGAGGAAATATACCTTTATTTGTGTGATAGGAAGGAGGGGTAGACCGTTTATGAAAAATTACTCTTAGTAGCCTGAGTTGAAGTTTGAATTTTGACCAAATCCCCGACAAACCAAACAAGCGTGACTCTGAGTTCGCGTGCTTTATTTAATTATTATACATTGCTTATATCATGATTACATGAATGGAACTAGTATGCCACAATAATCAACGATCTCATAGGGTATTTTGGAAGTTATTCTGGCAATGCTACTCGCATAAACACGAAACAATCACTGCAAACTAAGTCAGAAAGCAACTGGCAGCGTTGGAAAGCTAAAAGCAAACTATACAGTAACTTAACAGGTTTTATCATTCTAATTGCATATATTTCTACATTCATATAGTAATCATTATAAACACTTAAGACGGGAATGTAAGGGAGGTTATTTCAGGTTATTTTTTTGTAGTTTTCTTATCAAACGTTTTGTGGCCTAACCAAATAAAATATTGTTTCGATAGAAATATCGAGTTTAATTTTATCCACACGTTGACCTCAACAGTCCTTAAATATTTATCAAGGATGTCCTAGAATTGAATGACAACTTTTTCTATTAATTTAAAAAGTTTTTCATCTAATGCCGCTATACTCCTGTCAGATATTCAACAACTGTTGATATCACCGTTTGAAGAAAATTAAATTATATGTTTCTAATCGAGAAATATTGTATATTTATTTTGAACAAAAAAATGTTTTTCTATCAAAGCTGAAAAAAAACCTTTTCTTGTTTTCCCAACATCCTTACCTTTAAAAAAAAGTAGACTTAAACATAAACATAAACCGTGATTGCGACCCAAACACAAACATACCGCAAACCCCATGTTGTAAACCACTGTATTATCTATACCTTACAGTAGACTACAGTAGGATTCTGGTAGGAAAAACAGTTTTGAAAAATGCAAACATATTTTTTAGCGGGAAACATTGATAACATATAATTATATAATTAATATAATTTTATAGGTGTTGATAGGAACTATTAAAGGCGACAGCTGCAGATTACATGATTTGACATATGAATCTAAGTTATTAAAATGGTTTTATTGTCCTTCCTAACAGAATTCTGCTATAGACCTATCAATCACTCGTCATTAGATAAAACTATACGAACGTGAAAGGACACATCATAGATCATACATACATTTCGTGCGGTGTGATGACAAGGGGTCATTTATTATTCTCGAACACACAGTAAATAGAAAAAAAATCGTTTTAGCGAGATAAAGACCCCGCCATCAATTGAGTCGGATGACGTGACAACAGGGTATTTATTCCCCAGGGAGCCGTTATCCGGCTGGCCTTGCCAAATGCGTCAAGTCAACCGTTCCTGTTTATTCGTTTATTGAACCCAATCAAGATCATTGCTGTGTGAAGTAGGCCTAATTAATTGAATAAGCATTTCCTTGATTGAGTGAGAAATCTCCATGGTGGCCTAGATTTTCCCTAGAAAGTGTCTGATTTGTTTATCACATCTTACTACATGTTCAGGTTATACGCATAGATTATAATTATGCTAAAGGAAGGACGCATCTCAGAGGTAATATAACCACATTTGCGTATGAGGAGAGTGTGAAAAAAAACCGTCCTCGACGGATCCGACCAGGATTTGAACCCCATTCTCCCCCGTCTTCAGCAGGCAAGACTAATACTAGAGTGATGCCTTAGAGGCTTAGATCATGCTACCACAAAAGGAGGTGAAAACACGTGTCGGAAAAATCAAATAACATCTCGCCCAAAACAAACAGAAGCAGTGTATCATCAGGGATACGAATAAGACCCTATGCTCTGGTTATGCTGAAGAACTTTGAGGCACTATATTTCAGATGTTAAAGGTGCCTTAAAAGCTTATATTCTACCTTGGACACTAAATTTATTTAAATAGAGCAAATATATTTTCAAACTTCCATAGGATCTTCGATAATTCAGACACATTTTTTGCTGTCATCATTGATAACATTTTACAATAGCCTTTATGTATACATAGCTATAATTATATTGTTATTACCGCGTATTACTTACAACCCGTTCAAGAAGCTATGCTAATGTGTTAGAGATGAGTAAAATTGTGTTAAAAGGAGGTATTCCCGAATTTGTGTGGAAGAAAAGTGAAAAAAAGTAAGGAAAAACCACCCTCAGTATACATCCAATTAGGATAAGAATCCAGATATCCCCGTCATTGGCAGTATTGCTAACGATTGGTAAATTAAAATAAATGGTAGCCTACGGTGCACCACACAGACTCTCTCTCGCTTTTATCTTAAAATAGACAATTGTTAAAAACTCAATAATTGTTTCGGTTCTAGCCAGATGTACAGACAGACAGATAGCATTGTGTAAACCACTATTTTTGCTTCATGGGGTCCATGAAACGTCGAAATTTATCAAAATCTTGAGTTCGAATTCTTTGATTGTCACAATACTCTTCAAGGTGTCGAGAGAAAGTAAAAATGCTCTAGTGGTCTGGTAGCATTCCTCTTAATGTTGGCTATTCTTATTGAATATAATTTATAAAACTGTCCACGATGTTTTTTTATTCTAGACCTTCAGTTATAACAATAATTATTTTCGAAAATACCCCAATTCATTTTCAATATTTTTTAAATGATCATCTATAATTTAAAAAAAATTGTGACAATATTACATTCTAAACATATTAAACAATATTATAAATTTAAACTAAAATTAAATATTATTTATTAAAATACATATTATGTAACACACTATAAATTATTGTTTTTTAAGTTAGGCCTATTTGTTTTTAAATGTTACATGACTTTTAAAAACTGATAGGTTAAACCTTGGCTTGAAGAAACAGTTAATCACGCATGACTTAAGCTAAGTGGCAGCCATGTCAACTATTATGAAAGAAGAAACATTTATTTAGCTAGGCTAAATTATCTGAGACAGAAAAAAATAATTATTACATTTACACATATTAAAACTAATCACAACTCATTAAATATGTGCTAAATGCAGTATTTTAAAGATTCTAAGTATTTTAAGATTAGCATTTAAAATTTTTATGGATAGTATTTTACTAAACCACTCTAGTGTCTTCATATTTACAGTTTTTCCATTACGAAATAGTGTTTAACATTTATTTTTAATTCTTAAATTGGAGTTAAGTGCCTTGACCGCGTTAATGCGGAAGAACCTGAAATTTAAATCTAGTTAATAAAAAACACTGACTTATACGTAATATATAATATCATAATTTTTAGTAAATAGCGTATAAAATTATTGTACTTATTTCTATTTTAGTAAGATAAACCAAAATACCAATCATTTTGTTGGAAAACAAAATTATTTAATTTTACTTTTACTCATTTTTTGCATGATAATATGTTGGGGCTTTTTTTAGCACCACTTTTGGGTTATACAAATATTTACTAATTACGCCATTGTATTAGGTATTACGAAGGTCACATTTCTAGAATGTGTAACCACATTTGCGTAGAGGGAGATTGTAAAATCAATTAAGAAACAAAACCCTCAGTATATCTGACCGGTATTTGTGAACTCCAGTATCGGCAGGGTAGCCTATGGCGAGAATGAGATCTTAGACCATGTGGCCACAGAGGTGGCTACACTGTTTTTAAGGTGGGAGTGTAGTAGACGCGAGAAATGGCCCGTGTTTTTTTAGTTCGTATAGCTAAAACTTTTTTTGGTCAAAAGAACTCAAATATTTATCCAGAAGATACATAGATTAATTTTCTTCATATGGCGATTTCAACAGTTGTTGAATATCTGTCAAAGATGTCCTGGAATTTAATGACAACTTTTTATCTTTATTTAAAAAGTTAGTCATCTAACTCCGCTATACTCATCTCAACTATTCAACAAATGTTGACATCACCATGTAAAGAAAATGAAACACTCTGTTTCTACTGAGCAATATTTTATTTATTTTGACCAAAAAAATTCTGCTAAAAGAACTGAAAAAGCACTGCCCTTAGCTTGCATTCCCTACACTCCCCCCTTAACATTGATTTTTTTAGCCATGTTTCCTTCTATTTTTAACAAAAATTTTTGTTAAAATAAAACATAAGTGGCACACCCTTACAATCTACCAATGTTAACACAATATTAAATTAGTTCTTCACCGGAGTTATATATGAGCCCTTAAAATTTTCACTTGGTGTCGTAATTAGGAAATGAAATTGGTAGCTAGTTTTTACTGCACAGTGTGATGATTGAAATTTCAAAAACCGTTTTCAATTAATTATTTTTAGTAATAGCCGAGTGAAAGTCTTATAATAATTTGTGAATTTTACTGTGAATACTTTTAAAGTAATTGTAATGATGAACCCAATGGTTTGAGGTAAATTAAAGAGTTTTAAATATACTGTATCTACTATGGAAATGAGCCAAACTTATTTAAAATTATTAAAAAAAGATCAAAATTGAATTCCAAATATATTTTTTATTATCACTGTACAGAACCTTTAAAACATACACTTTTTAAATGGCGCTTATTTCACTCAATAAAACACATCCATACGAATGCAAAGTACTCAAACAACACACGAAAATATGAATGTACAAAATGGATTACACTTTTACTGGCAGCTCGTCATCCAAACTGTTTTTGCAAATTATAATTGAAAGATAGTAATTTTGAGATCATTAATTAAATTCTAAACTATGATCATTCTCAACATATAAAGACTAACATTTCCATAAATCAAGAATTCAGATATAAATAAAACTAAAATACAAGACATCATTGTTAGTTAGTCAAGTTTATAGTATAAAATATTGCAATGTAAAATAAATAACTTATTAACTTGTTGAGTGTTAGAAAGTTATTGGAGAATTTTCATTTAAAAAAAGGGGGTTTAAAGATAACCTAAAATTAATCAACAAAACGTCAAAAAAATATTATTATTTTTAGATTAGGGGCTAGCAACAGGTTGATTGCGATCAACTGATTGATCTCACGTCAATTTTCAGTCGATCATATAAGAGTACGACATCGTCATTAAAAGTTGATCTTTGATTCTTCTAAACTCGCAAATACATCGAATACTTTCAAATTATATTTGAGTGTGACCAAAATAACCTTGATCAGTCATAATTGGTAATGTTAGAAGAAAATGAAATACCGCTAGTTTAATATTAAAATGTACATTTTATTTATTTATTTTCTATAAAGGTGGAGACATCCATACCAGAGGAAAATTTGAATTCAAAGTGGGAGTGCCAGGGACGAAAGTAAAAGTCAATGTATTTGCAGTTTTTATAGCTATATATATAGGCTATATATATCCAGTAGAAACGTAGAGTTTAATTTTCCTCAATTTATGGTAACAATTTTTTAATATATGTCATTAGTAGGGTTTGGATGTTTATGATGTATCGTATTTTTAGTTTCATCTAGAATTTAATGCATAATGAACTCTAAATTTTTTTTATGCTACCCTGACTCCAAATATACACATTTTATTTTGAGCAATTTTGCAATTTTAAGTCATATTTCCACATTTTGAGGAGCATAAAGTCATATTTCGATTAAAATTACTTAAAGAATTGATGTTTCTAATTTATCAAGCGCTTCGCATTTTATATTGTAAAAGTCCTCCCAATTTATCTTTAGAATGTTTCTCTGAATTAATTGTGAGCTTTTTAGATCGATAATTAAATATTGATCGGCCAATTTACTTTACTGCATGTTACCAGTACTTTCTTGATTTGAGGCATATTTTAATAATACCAATTATCATAAACATTCATTTTTAGGGTATATTTGTTAATTTTTAGGTCATATATTGGTATTTTTAAGGGCGTATTTGCATGCATATTTCTCGATTCTTAGGTTCGTAAACATCCGAGCCCTGGTCATGAGCAAAGCGCATTAGATGAAAAACTTTTTAAATTGAGAGAATAAGTTCAGGACATCCTTGACAAATATCAACAACTGTTGATATCATCATGTAAATAAAATTAAAGTTTATGTTTCTAACGGAGAAATATTTGATTTATTTTAACCAAAAAGTTTTGCTATAATAAATGCAGAAACACCTATTCTCACTTACCCTACAGTCCCACCCTAAGTACAGTCAGGCTTTTGTTAAAAATCTGGAGGTAAATCAATGACCATAAGTTAAGATAATAAACATATGATAACTTATTTGTCAAAAAGTATGCATTTGAAATTCTTTATACGGCCTAGTTTTATTTTGAGCTCTAATAGCTAGTAAGTTATAATTTAGTAGGTACGTCGGCTAAGACAGCCGTACAGTAATTAAGATTAAGTTTATTTTTACAAGACTTGTTTGTTTTGTTTTTCAAATAAAAGCACATCACATATTATATACGCTACAGTAAAATTCGGATCAAAATATTCATTCTTAAATATTATTTTCAATAACATTATTTCTAAAACAGGTTGATATTATAAGACTAAAGGAGTAGACCTAGAAAATGTTGAGTTTTTTTACACAGGCCTGTTCTATGATTCAAGTCCTCATTATATAAATATTTACTAATGCAAATAATATGTAAGACTACAAAATTATTTGTATTTATGATTTTGATGAATGTTATGTCTCTAATAAATTCCGTCTTACATTTTCGAACCTCATTCCCCAAACGATACACACAAAAAAAAGGAACTATATTCTCCACTACGATCACATCTCAGTTATAATTTCGTAAAAACCGACCGTCTAAATAAAATATCTACAACAGACATAACAAAGGGAAGGGAAAAACGACATATCTTGTAAACACGATATTATTTATCTTCTTTTATTTGACAACAGATAGGCCTACATGATTAATTATATTACACAACACAGTTACAAAATTAATCGTGGCTTCAATTTAAATGGGTCGGAAGCTTTTTTTTTAATTATTATTCTGTACAGATCATTTTAATGTTCAATTAATTTTTTACAACGTTTGTCTATAGATATTTCTATTAAATAACGTTAACAATAAATATACCTATTTAACTAAGAATTATACTTTGACAAACCATGAGTGACCATCAAAGTAAAGTTACAGATAATGTTATTGAAACAGTCCAATGGTAGGCCTACATTTTGACAACCTTTAACTATACTTTAATCTGATACTATTTTCCCTACTCTCATTGATTTGCTATGATTATTTTGTATTATTGGTGGGTCTGTAGATGTCTTAAGCCAGGGGTCGACAGCCTTTTAATAATATTGTGCCAAAGTAATATTGCAAAGTGACGCAGCGTGCCAACCAACTTAAGCCCACTCAAATCGTTTATATTTTTATACTATTTAACTAGTACAACTATTAAAACAAGTTAAAGTTTATATTGTAAAATATGAATGTAACAATATATTTCTAAATCGAATACATTAAATAACTACTGTTATTTGAAGATTTTAATATAAATCAGAATAAATACAAAAGTTATAAATGTGTGTTGCATGATTTAAGTTCTGAGCACATTATTTTGAAATTTTGAAACAAAACAATTGAATCATTGAAATATAAAAAACGGTGTTATTAAAATTATTACTCACATCAATGGTTTTACTTAAAAATAAAGGTTTTATATTATTTTTAGTCAAATCGCTCAGCGTGACATTGAAAATTGTTCTTTGTGCCACTCTTGGCCCGCGTGCCGTATGTTGCTGACCCATGTCTTAAGCTATCTTAGCTTGAGTCCAATTTTCATAATAAGAACCTTATCTGACGACTAGAAAACTTACCAGCTCTACTTTCACGCATTCATACGTCATCACGTGATCTGCAACTGTCACTTTTGATAAATCACTACCTTTAGGTAAATTAATTAATACTAATAATTACAGTAAAATAAATTTACATTTTCTAAAAGGCGTTTTCTATGAAAATTGGACTGTATTATCAGTGGCGTGGATTGTTTCTGGATTAAGCAGAGAGGTTTTTAAAAAAAGTAGGCCTATGTTATAATCACTCAGTAGAGAACTCGTCAGCCAGGTATTAGTGAAAGTATATTTCCCACGTGAGGAATGTAGAGCAGAGCCCATGTGTGATTGATCAAATGGGGACATAGTGGGCGGGAATATATTACTGGTAGGCCACATATTTAGCAAGCTCTGCATAATCTGACAACACTCCACGACACGGCACTGGCTATTAGCCGTAATCAGAAGTAGCCTATCTACGAAAAATAGGATATTCATAAAAGTAAATGATATATCCTATCGGATCATTCAAAATTAATAATAAATTAGACGATTTGTTTATGGTTCCTATTGTTTCATTCGGGATTGTAAATATTTATCAACTCCTGACTCTATTAGCATTCGAACCACCTATACTTCTGTTAAATAACCTCTTGAAGTTCCCCGATTGGGCTTCAAACCCCAATCCTCTGGAAACTTTCAGAGGGGGTAGACCAGATAAATGCTGTAGTCCCTAACAAGTAGAGCCCTAGGCCTAGGCCCCGATATCTGCACCCAGTTCTAGGTACACAACGAACCGAGGCCTACCTTGATGGTCACTCACCGGATGTCGCTGATAACTCGTCTACTATCTATCCCGGGGTCTGCTCCCCTCCTTGGGGAACCCCTCGTCACCTCTGAGCGGTCGCCGGCGTCCTCAGGTCACACGCCTCCGAGGCTACGACGGCGTCCCCCAATGGTCAGACTGACCTCAGCGTCGGACTGAACCTGAACACGGAGGGCGTTGTCGCCACCGGGTGGTGCTGGTACATAGGTGCCGGGGTTAGTTGGTGGTGCATCAACCCCATGACGAGAGAGGGGTGGACGTAACTGGGGGCGTAGCATGGTGCTGGGGTGGCCAGTACTGGGGTGTATAGGAACTGTGCCGCCGCCTGGAGCCTCGTCGGTGACTCCTCGTCTTTGGAAGGTTTGTCCGGGGAGATGAGTGACTCTATGGTGAAGGACCTCTTCGGCCTCTGGACTTGAGATGTCACACTGGTAGGGGACGTGGGGCTCGTCCGGGGATGGACCAATGGAGGCGGGATAGGCGCAGGTTCAGGGGGAGGTTGCGGCGCCGGGGGTGGCGCGAACATGAACCGGTTGAGGTTGGCCAAGGCTGCTAGCTCGTTCTCCAGCCGATCCTTGTCGGTCTTCATGAGTTTGAACCGTTTCCTCCTCCTCAGAAGGCTGCCGTTCTCGAACATGTCCAAAGCCGCAGGGTGCAGCGCCCAGTAGGCACCCTTTCCCGGTCGGTCCGGCCGTCGGGGGATCTTGATGAAGCAATCGTTGAAGGAGAGGTTGTGCCTGAGCGAGTTCTGCCAGCGCTGCGTGTTGCGGCGGTAATAGGGGAAGCGGTCCGTGATGAAGCGGTAGATGTCGGAGAGAGGTAGCATCTTCTCCGGGCTGGACCAGATGGCCATGGCGGTTAGGGAGATGTACGAGTAGGGCGGCTTTTGGTCGCCGTAGGACTCGCGGCTGGGCCGAGGCATCTTTTCGCGAGCGGTTGGCAGCACCCGGTCTGCGGACCAAGAGAGCACTAGGCTAAGAGAGTTTTCGTAGACATTTCCGTTTGTCCACCTTTCTTTTGAAATTCTTCTAGATTCTTGGTCGTTTTTTAAATAAAAGTCTACTATACACTCGAGGGTTGAATCAGTTTTACGAATATGCTAACGTCCTCTCACCACTTTCACTATAAATTTTGTTTTTTCAGACGTTCCTTCGGCAACAGTTATGACATTAACCCGACCAATAGATAGTAAACGGAAAACTATCCCAAATTAAGGATGGTGAAAAGTTCGTTTTGATGGAATAAACTCAATGTTTTCTATGGAAATATTTTGTTTTTCCTAGCGAATAAGTCTTCATAGCTCACTTTATTGTCTTAACGATCTACTTCACAAGCGCCAACAACTCAAAACGTTCACAGACCAGCTTACCTTGAAGCGAACTGAACCAGTCTCGACGAGAAAAACCGTCGTCCGTCACCGAACAACAGAAACCCATAAAATACACCTTCTTTAACCAATTTTTGAGGGACACTTTTACTTCCCCCCTCCACTTGAAAAACCAAACACTCATTAATCCCCGCCACAAAAAAAAAATATTTTTTCTTTAAAAAAATAAGCACACCTTCTCTATAGCACAGTTAGATCAACACTGACAGACGAGTCGACTCCGTCGCGCGCCCCTCGGGGCTTCACTTCACTTCTCATTGGCCGCCTCCCCCCCGGCGAGCCGTGGCCAATGGTTGTGTGGTAGGCGTGGCCTAAGACGCAGGAATATCAACACGCCGTCTCGGTGATTGGAGGGATTTATTAGAACAGCCTATTTTTTTCTGTTTAAAAAAAGAATATTAGAGAGAAACAAAGCAGTTAAAGAACGTTTTCTTCGCCGCAATTTGTTCGCGTGTGTTTGGACTTGTCGGGCCTGCTCATAAATCCATCTGATTTTAACGGCGCGTTGGTTTAGAGGAGGAATGGAGGGGTTAGAGGTGGAGTAAGAAAAAGGATTAGGTGGTGGAGGGGTCGGACAAAAAAGTGTTGAATATCAACACGAATAACAATAACAACAACACGGGAGGCATAGTGAAAAGACTATGGCGACATACACTAAGTGGACTTTTTGAAAGAAATAAGGGGGCGGGCGTTATTTTTGATTTCATCGTGTTTTTTTTTCTCCACATAATCAATATATTAAAAAACATTTAAAATTACACGCCGAAAACCTTTTTTATTGCCTGTTAAAATCAGGTCTTGTCTGCGAGTGCTTTACAAAAGCACATTCGGAATAACGAACGACCAACATGACAACATAACTATAAATCTGTTTAAAAAAATAAATATTCACATGGTGTAATAATTCATTTATTTTTAAAATTAGATTTATTAAGTTGAAAGAGAGGAAGGAAGATAGTTTACCGAGAGTTTAAGGCGCGAAATAGAAAACAAGCTCGATTTTTAAGTTTGATTTGATTTGATTTGCCTAAAAGTTAGCCTGATACTGATTGTAAAAAAATATAGGCCTACTGTCCTATATATATATTGTTAATGTTGCGTCGTAGCTTAAACTTTATTTTTTATAGTTAATTGATGCTTAAAATATTATCAACAGTTTTAAACCATTTGATTGATATTAAATCATTTCTAAATTAATTGTTTTCTTTAAAGAATTTAGTGGTAGGCCTATTGAAGATAGCACGAGTAAAGAAAAGTTCGTATGTTTTTTTTTNTAATAACAAAAAATTATTTGGATGAAATAAATCAAATACTGCTTCAATGAATACGTTTAATCTAATTGTCTACAAATAGTAGGCCTAATATCAAAAGTAGTTTTATATTTAAAATGGCCGAATAATTTTACCAAAAAAAATTCTGATTAGATTTTCTCGAAGCTCATGACAAATATTCAAGAACTGTTAAATTTTACAAATTATTAGACGTATGTAGTCTACTTGGAAGCCAGAATTTTAAAATTTTAAAAGATACCTTCTACCTACAATCAATAAGGTGGGATGGAAGGGGACGTGAGAAAAGGTAAGTGTTTTTGCAGTTTTTATGAAAAATATTTTTTTGGCAAACATATATAAAATATTGATCCTGTAGGCTACAAACACAGAGTATAGTTTTCTTCACACGGCGATATCAACAATTCTTGAATATCTGTCATCAGCCGTGGTATTAGGCTATCCAACACACTTTTTAAATTAAGAAAAAAAGGTATCTTTTAAGTTCTAGAACACCCTTGACAAATATTCAAGAAATTTTGAGGTCACCATGTGAAGAAAATTAAATTTTATGTTTGTACTGCAGAAATGTTTTATTTATTTTGGCAAAAAAAAAAGCTTTGCCATAAAAACTCAAGACAGTGGCGTTTCCTCCTGTTCCGTTCCACCCCAACTTAAAAATACATTTCTTTCGGGCAACGCCGGGTAGGCTACTTAATTCAACTAGTATTTAATATTATATTTTAGCCCAAATACGTTTTTTATATAAAAACTTAAAAAAAACATGTATCTATCTTATGTTCTCTTCTATTCGATCACAAACATTTGTAGGTCAATCCGCAAGGTCTGCTTATATGTGCAAGTTAAGTAGAGAATGGAGATATAATTATATTGCGCGTCCGGGCTACATCATTCTTAGCCCAGTAGTGGAAAAAAAAGTAGCCAGAGCTAATGAACCGTTGCCCAGGAAACTCCCGAATATACTAATCGTACGTACTGTACTTTGCGTGGAGGCTTTTTCCGTGTCCAGATGAGGTGAGGGGTGACTTGGTGGTCTAGGGGTAAGGTGTCAGACTTCTGTGCTGGAGTCCGGGGTTCAATCCTCGGTCCAGTCACAGATTTATTTGATTGCCAAACCCTTCCTTCACCTCTGACAAGACATCTTGTGAATGTGAGGAATGACAGGTCTCCACCGTGGTTCGGATTCCACGTTAAACATGTAGGTCCTCCATTTCATCTCACAATCACCCTACCATTACACATTAGCGTGCGTATAACACAAACGGGTATTAAGACGTGGTAATAACAATAATACTACTAATAATAATAATATTTAGCACCGCGTCTTACTACCCGTTCGGTTTATACGCTTTAAGTACTAATTATTCTAATGGATTAGGAATTGGGAAGGTTGAATTAGAGGAAGTGACCCCGCATTTGCGTGGAGGGAGAGTGGAAAACCATTTAGGAAAAACCACCCCCAGTTCACCCGACCGAGATTCAAACCTCGATCCCCCCGTCCTCAGCGGTCGAGCTCAACACGACAAGCGCGTTAGCCAACTACGCCACCGTGGCGGGTAATAATAATAATACTATTAACAATAGGTGGGGTGAGGGTGATATTGTAAAGGTGGTAAAGGTGTGGAACCAATCGAAACACTTAAGCCTAACTTAAGCTCAACTAACCAAACCATGGTGACCGTTGGGGTGATCCCCCTTTCTGGATAAATACCCAAGGCACCAGCCGGGAGTCGAAACCGGGACCCCTAGGTTGGCAACCAGGTTCACTGACCACTACACCACAGGGCCAATTGAGAGTGGTGCTGCAACAATGATTATAATACCAAATAAGAAATTTAGTTCGATTTAGATATAGGAAGAACCATTTTTTTGTTACTAAAATAAATAAATACAGTAAAGGCCTAGTAAACCCTCGATTTTATGGACTTTGAACTTAACTGACAGCTTTTGTCATTTTAAATTTTACAGACAGTAACCGAAAGGTTGGTAGATTTCAAGGATTTTTGTCAGAGAAAAGGCATGACTCACTTTTCCACTGTCCCCACCTAATAATGCTCACAAACGAGCTATACTGACCGATTAACCGCCGCCTTTAACGATGATAGTGCCAATATTTGCGGAGAGAGGGTGTCGTGTGGTCAGCACAACAAACCCTCCGGACGTTAATTTCAATTTTCTAAACCGAAACTACTGCTTCTTTATTCAAGTAGCTCCTCATTTGTCCTCACTAGGTTGAGTTTAACCCCGTTACAGACCCACTGCTTCACAAATACATTTTTGGAATCACCAGGGATTGAACCCGGCACCTCCGGATCTGTAACCAGGAACTCTTGCCACTGGACCTTAGAGAGAGACCCTCGATATTTTGTTAAATGTTGACACTTCATGACTGCCTGAAACTGAAAAAGTGGTTTTCGCGATGTCGTTTGTCTGTCTGTACCTCAGGATAGAGCCCAAATAATTTTACCAATTAGACTCAAAATTAGTACCTAGGGCTTTCAAAAGGTTCCCCCGAGGAGATTTTGGAGTTAAATACCCCTTAAATAAAGGGGTAGTTTACTATAGGGCAAAAAGAAAGAATTGATTATCTCAAATTTTGTTATATCGATTCTGATTAAATTTTGGTAGCCAAGCATTGGTTAAAATTTGAGAAAAAAATTGGCAATTTTCATTCTCCTATGAAAATGACTTCAAGCAAACTTTACATAGGCAGAAATTTCTAATTTGTATCATATCTACGTAGACCTAACTATTTGAGATACGAAATAATTTAGGATATCATTGTTAAGTTTTAGTAATCTAGTATTAAAAATTAGAACTTATATTGAAATACATTTTTATAAAACAAATAAGTTAGTTTCTCGGCTATAAGCAAATATATGAGCCTACATATATTTATTTTTTTAGAGCTTTTTTGACAATTTAAATTGATTTATATTCTCTTTGGTGAACAAAGTTGTTCCTTTGTTCTCAATGTTTCTGTTCCAGTATATATTACTTCATTCATGCTCTTTGGGCTAAGTGTTCTTGCAACAATCTTCACAAATATAACGAGTTTTTTTATTAGATTTTAATTAAATTTTAAGATAAAAGAGAGATAAAGTTTGTGAGGTGTACCGTACTAGTTATTTTCCTTGTATTGTTCAACCTAGTAATTTTTTCACCCTGATTTTACGTTGTTTTTTTTTATCTTACGGACAGGTCCCCCCCCCTCGATTTGTCCATAAAATTGAGGGTCCACTGCTTAGGGTCAATTCATGTTATCTGCAGCTGTCCCTTTTGATATAAAATATCACTAATATTAATTCAGTAAAATGTTTATTATTGTGACCTTTAAAAATTATATTTGTATTTTCTAAAAGGCCTTTCTCTCATGTTTTGTGTGTGAGTGATAGTTTTGTTTCTCTTAAAACATTCTGAAACCAACAAACTTGGGGTAAAGTACTCATTGCTTAGCCGTTATAGCGAGGGGGGAGAGCGCTCAAGGTGCGACAATTAGAGTGAGGTCAGTTTCCAGACTATGCCTTGTGACACTACCCGCACCTTACGCCCGCTTTTAAATCCTTCAAGTAGGCCTACTCAACACCATTTAGAATTTATCTATTAGACCTATAATCATATAATTTCACGTCAATTAAATAGTTATGGCAACATTAAGGTAACAACAGAAAAAAAATTATAAATTAATTATTTCCTGCGGCGTTAATATTAATACGGGTCTCCCGTTTTACTTGAATATCGTTACCTTGAGTCCATTAAAAACCCAGACGTTATTAAACCCACATGCAATTACATACACAAAGCGTTGTGTTGCTTGTTCAGACAATTTCTATCACCCGTGTAGTGTTTATTAGTGTGTTCACGGTTGTGGTATTTTATTCCTAGGTGGTCCTGTGAGTCCGGGTAAAATTGTTATTTTTCTTAATATAAATTTACTATCCACTTTCTCAACTTGATAATTAGGAGAACAATCGTAGAAATTGATTGTATATACTTTGGACTAAATCAGCTTGTTGCTTTTACGTTTAAAAAAAATCATAAATGTGCCGAAAACTGGTATTTTCACTTTTAATGTGCGAACAATTTTTTTATTCTAAAAATAAAAAATAGTCCATGATAGCGCTCAAAAAAAATGAAAAAGATGAGCCCTAGTTGATTGAAATCGGTTCACAACTTTTTTCAATAAAAAATCAAAACCGCTAAAAATGGTATTTTTATGACATTTAATAACAGGAGTTATATTTGTCTTAGAAACTTGTTTTGAGGCTTAAATTATATCTCTTGTTAATGCCTACTTAAAATAAACATTTAGTGCAAAAATAATCATAACCTTTTTCGGGAATCGTGAGTATGTGAAAACATGTGTTCCTGAAAAACGGCTGGAAGCGGCCGATAATTGTCAGAGAGTGCTTTTTAAAAGTGCTATTATGATTTATTTTTTAATTTTACGATTTCTTAAACGTAAAAGCTGCAAACCGATTCAGTCCAAAGTATATACATTCAATTTCTACGATTGTTCTCCTAATTATCACATTGAGAAAGTGGATGGTTAATTTATTTTAAGAAATGAATGTTTTTCCGCTATCTTACCGGGACTATGAATGGTAGACTCGTGTAAGTTTCAATAATTAACGACATTGTTGTAATAACATAGATTTTCCCTTTCATATTATTACAAATCAAAAGTTTCAACTGTTAATATATTTCAAGTTAAGAGCGTGCATCACACTCCCATCAACTCTGTGATACAGTCAGTTAGAAATCATAAATTTACACGAACACTATTGCACGTGGATCATTTCTGATTAAACATTAACGGAGATAAAGAGTTAATAAAAGTTCCTAATACAGAACATTGTTGAAATATTAAATGATATTTGGATAAAAACTGCATTGAAAAGGCCGTTTTTGACCATTTTAGATTGTCTTTACAGCTAAGCACTGCGCACAAATCTTAATTTTGTATTAATAGGGACAAACTGTAGTTAATAACAAGAAACTTCGTCGCTTTGTCCCCCATAGTCACCACGGGAAATTTCGATTTATCATTCAAATACGAATGCACTGCACACATTTCTGACATATCGTAGGTGTTTTCTTTTCCCTTTTAATCCCATACCTCACGCGAGCCGGGTGCTGAGTTGGGCCTGCAATGATGGACAATTTTATACTATTCTATTGTACTTATATTATTGAATCCTTGTGTGTTAAAATCTTCTCTTCTGATTTAACAAGTTTGGATGATATTTTTATAATTTGTATGTTGTTGACAAGTCTATGTGACGCTGTCGTAAAATCTTAGCTTTTGTCAAACACTCCTCCGAGAAATGTGTGCACAACAAACCACCCCTGTTGCTTTCTGTTCTAGCGCGGTTGTTTTACCGTCTCGTTTCAAAATCTGATTAAATATAGTATACTTTATTTAAACTGGAATGTTCTATATGCTTTCTTGTTTGACTATAGCCAAGGAAAAGTGCTCTTCCAGTTTCACTTGGCTGGCAAACCCGCTGTAGTTACAGTAAGGTCCGCGGTGCGCTAACATCAAATGTCAAATTTTAAAGCTGCCGCGCATTGATAGCTTTTTCGTTACTACTTTGTTAAATACTGTGTAATCATGTGTCATTTTACTTGAATAAATCCAACATAATTATAGATCTGTTATTTTCGTTATAAAGTAGACCTCCGGGGAACCAAACAATATCTGAAGTCCAAATGAAGCGCCCCCCCCCCCCC